>JAJMJS010000018.1:0-200680 GCA_030563665.1 Scheffersomyces broadrunensis | reverse complement strand
AGTTAAGAAATTTGCTGCAGATTCATCTAATAAAGTTATTGCAACCACTAGAGATGTTTCAAAATCAAAAGCATTAAAAGAATTATCTGAAGCATCCAAGAATATTTTCATTATTCCACTTGATTTAGGTAATGATAAATCAATTGATTCAATTGATACTGAGATTTCAAAATTTACTGATGGTATTGATGTTTATGTTTCAAATGCTGGTATTTCAGATTCTTATTTCAAAGTAATTGATGCTCCAAAACAAGTTTGGCTTGATCATTATAATGTTAATGCATTAGCTCCAATTTTAGTTTTACAAAAAGTTTATAAATTTTTATTAGCCAGAAAAACAAGACATATTGCATTTATTTCTTCAGCTGCGGGTTCAATTACAAATTATGTCCCAATTTCATCCAGTGCCTATGGTCAATCAAAAGCTGCACTTAACTTCAGTACCAAAGAATTAAGTGTTGAATTAAAGCCTGAAGGATTTGTCGTCGTTGCAATTAGTCCTGGGGTTGTTTCAACTGATATGGGTTCTTATGGTAAAGAAAAAATTATTGCATCTGCTCCTGATTTAATTCCATTCCTTGAATCTATAAGTTTAACTCCTGAACAAAGTGGTAATCAAGTTAGTCAAGTTATTGAATCCTTGAAGGAAGAAGATAATGGTCTTTTTTATAATTATGATCATACTGAAATTGCATTCTAAGTCTATTGGGTCCATTATAATGTGATGAATATTTAAACCATTTAGAAATTCATCTTATAAAGTTTATAGATTAGAGATTTACCTGTTGTTTACTAATTGTGTTTAACACGACTTTAGTCTCCTGTATATAAACGTTTCTCGAAATATACGATCGTTTAAGTAACAAAAAAAAAATATAAGAGAGAGATATCTGAATTTTTTTTTTATTTTGGTTTAAATAAATTGAAAAATTTCTATAAAATAAAAGGGTTTGTATTTTCATTGTTTGGTGTCTGTGTGTGTGCGTGTTAATACATATATATATATATACATATATTATATAAAAAAATCATGAAACTTATTGGGTGGGCCATAATACCTGTGGTTATCTTTTTATTATTTGATTATTTATTTTATACCTGGTTACCAAGTAATTATATATTTGATAAACAAGTGTTAGCCGATTTATCAAATGAAGTGTTAAGCAATCATCCAGATGGAAACGCCACTGCTATATTATTAGAATTGGCTCCTAAGATCAAGGCCCAATACCCTGGAATTATAAATGATTTAAATTTTGATGATTGGGTTTATAATAATGCAGGAGGTGCAATGGGATCAATGTTTATTTTACATGCTTCAATATCAGAATATTTAATATTTTTTGGAACAGCGGTTGGAACTGAAGGTCATACAGGGGTTCATTTCGCCGATGATTATTTTACCATCTTAACGGGTCAACAATCAGCTGCATATGCTGGAGCATTAAATCCAGAAGTTTATTTACCTGGTGATCAACATCATTTACCCAAGGGGAAGTATAAACAATATGCCATGCCCAGTGGATCCTTTGCGTTGGAATTGGCTCAAGGTTGGATTCCGGCCATGTTACCATTTGGATTCTTAGATACGTTAACTTCAACTTTAGATTTCCAAACTTTTGGTAGAACTGCTTATTTCACCGGAAAGGATATGATTAAAAATCTTCTTAATGGAAAATTTTAAAATTAAATAAACGACAAGTACTAGAACTTTTATTTTTCATCGTTAGAATGTAATATAATACACATACATATATCTATATATGTTATTTATTATTATTTATTATATATAGGTAATAATTATAATTATACAAATTAATATTAGGAAAATTAGATAAAATACAAAAAACAAACAAATGAAACAGGACGATATAAGGGAGGGAATACTTTTCTTTAATAAAAAAATAAATCATGAACAAATTAAATTAATAGGGTACGAATGCAAAAATTCATAAAAGCAAAATATTTTTAGTAATTCTTTTTTTTTTTTGGGGATTTTGTTTTTCTTCTCTTTTTTTTAACACGGCGATACTTCTTTCTATATATAATACAATCTTATTCTTTTTGCTTTTAAACATAACCACCTAATTGTAATAATGATTTTGCAACACTGAAACTATTTGGGGTAGCAAAGTCATTAGTAATTGGAGATGAAGTAAGAATATTAGATTTTGATGATTTATTGGTGACTTTAGTACCCGATGCAGAATTAGACATTATACTAGTAGAATTGGTAGTATTAACCAATGTTTCATTATCTTCATCTATAGTTGTATCATCATTATGTAAAGTATGATAACGCGTTGAATTGGCTTTTCTTAATGGAGTTTTCAATATTTTACTAATTGATGGTAAAGTGGTAGTATTGGTGGTGACTGTAGTTGATAAAGAATTATTAATTTGAATGGATGGAACTGAATTATTATCATTATTAATATTGATATTGATATTATTATTATTTTGATTATTATTTATTGATGCAGAAGTTGACGCGGCTGCGGCAGCTGCGAATGGAAGTATAAATGAATTTTGTGAGAATGAATTAAGGAATGAATCATTTGATTGTTTTGGTAAATCTTCAGATGATGGTTTTAATTTAGGCAATTTCAATGATGATGATGATGATGATGATGATGATGATGATAATGATTTGGATGATGGTGATGTTGATGTTATTGATTTTGATTTTGTATAAAAAATTGAATTCTTTTTAATTTGAAATAATTTTAATTTTTGGATTTTTTTATTAGAATTAAATTGTTTCTTATATGCAATATTAGATAATGAATGCTTCTTATCTGAATTAGAAGTAGTAACGATATTAGAGTTACTACTTGGTTTAATATTAGTTGTTAAATTGACATTGACCGAGGATAAATAGACATTTTCAGGTGGAGTTGGTAAATAACTTGATTGTCTTGAAACGGGAGTTGGTGATGGTGAATTAAATGAGTCAATTTTTTGAACCAGGGGAGACAATGGTTTGATTGAAGTTGATGAAGAAATAGTAAAATCAGTTGAATTAATTGTATTCTTTAGTGAAGTAGATGATGATGTCGAAATTTTCTTATTATTAATATTATTATTATTATTAATAGTTATTAAATCTGCTTTTTGCTGTTGAATTTTATAAAGAGCTAATTGTAATTTTAATTTTAATTTTGTAGCTGCTAAACCAGCTTTATCATTCTTAAATGTAGTGGTATTTGTGCTATTTCCATTATGATTATTTTTAAAATTTGGAGACGTGTTTGTTGATGATGTGGATCTAAAATCTGAAAAGCTAGCCATTTTTGTTGCCATTGTAGGACCTGCAAATCTTTTTGATGAAGGGAATGAAAATGATAATGATAATGAATTTGTTGTTGTTGTTGAAGTTGAAGTTGAAGATCTAATAATTAAATCACTATTATTTCTTTTATTGGCAAGAGGTGTTAATGCTAATGAGGGAGAAACTGTAAGTAATCTAATTCTTGACTTTGGAGGTGAAAGTTTTCTCTTTTTAATTGGAGTACTTGAATCGGAAACATTTGAATGTGATCTTTTTGTTGAATTATTATTATTATTATTATTATCATTATTATTATTATTATTATTATTGGTACCTGAATTTAAAATTGAACCCTTGATTGGTTCTAATGCCAATCTATTTGTTGTTATTGACATTTGTATATACTTTTTCTCGCGTCTGTCTATGAATTGAATTGAATTGAATTGAAATGAATTGAAATATAAATGATAACACGAAGAAGAAAGGTAGAGAAAGAAAGTAGGATTCTACTTGAATAAATAAAATAACAACAAGTGCTATAAAATTGAAAAGTTAGAAAATGAAAACAAATAATTATTTTTTTATTTTTTGTTATAAGAAAATATGACTCGGGTCCCGTAATAAAATAAAATAAAATAAATAAATAAATATAAAAATAATATAAAAATAAATAGAACTAGCTAAGAAAAGTTATACATAAACAAAAACAAAAACAACAGACAGAAAGTATATATTTTAATTACTATTATTATTATTATTATTATTATTATTATTATACGTGTTGTTGTTGTTGTTATATAACTCTAATAATTTATTATTATTATTATGGTATTACTCTTTTTTGACTGTTAAAAATTTTTTGCGTGTTTTTGTTTACAAATTCTTAATTTGGGTTTTACAATAACAAAAAAAAAAAGAAAAATTTTTTTATATGACGCGAATTATTTATAAATTGGTAGCATCTTTCTTCTTACATATTCTTTAAATCACGTATAATATTTAAATATTTATATTTTAAATCACGCTTAATTCAAATTCTAGTTCGTAAAAAATTATTATTATATCTTCAATCGCCTTGTCATTTGTCATTGTACATAATATAATAATCTCGCCTAACTGTCACTTGTAAATCCGGATCCTCAACCAATATATAGATATATAATATACATTTATATTGAATGGATTGGTGTGTAATATAATGTGTAAGTTCTGTAAAGGATTTCTACTAATTTCTATCTCTTGCTGCTTTATTATAACTTTTGTAACCAAAAAAAATACTTTTTTGTTTATTTCAACAAAATTTTATACAAAATTACTGACACTTATCAATTAACTTTAACAATTTTTATTACCAAGAAGAAATTCAAAAATAGCTATAATCTTAAACACCTACGATTACGTTTATGAATCTACTCTAGGTCATTACCAAATGATTTTATTAACTAATTAAATATTCTACTATAAATATAAAGTTCTTAAAATTATTGACCACACACACGACCACAATGGTTTATATACACACCCCAAAAATTATAAAAAACGGATAAGGGCAAATGAAGATAATATGATATTTATTTGTTTATTTATATATTTATTTATATTTATTTAATTTCTAATCAAATTCAATCAATATGTTAAGAGCAAAATTATCATCATTCAGAGAATATATAACTCCTATAAATCACAATTCTAATTTCTCAACTACTGGACAGATTAGTCCTAATGAATTTGTACAAGCTGGTGATTATTTAGTTAAAAAATTCCCAACTTGGTCATGGGGTAATTGTCCAGATAATTTACAAAAATCATTCTTACCTTCTGATAAACAATTTTTAATCACAAAGCATGTACCGAGCTTAGAAAGAGCAGGTCATTATTTAAGTGGTGGGTTTGATGATGATGATAAAGAAGAAGAAGAAGAAGAAGAAGAAGAAGAAGAAATTGAAGGTGATAATGCAGATGATGATGGCTGGACCAAAACCAGAAAAATAATTAAGGTTAAAGATGATCAAATCACTAGTAAAACTAAAGATCAATCTACTGAACCTAATGAAGCTAAACCAATTGATGATATAGATGAATTTTTAGATGAAAATGCTGAAAGTGATATTGAATCAAATAATGAAGATGATTATGATGACCTTGAATTAATAAATAATCCCAATAATAATTTAAGAAGATATGACCTTTATATTACTTATTCAACCTCTTATCGAGTTCCAAAATTATATTTAGTAGGTTATAATTCAAATGGTATACCACTTTTACCTAATCAAATGTTTGAAGATGTTAATGGAGATTATAAAGATAAAACAGCCACTATTGAAAACTTACCGGTGGCTCATAATACCACATCCATTATGATTCATCCTTGTCGACATGCATCGGTCATGAAAGTGTTTATGAAACATTCAAAATCAAATAAGAAGAAACATAAACATGAAGAAGAAGAAGAATTATCCAAGAATGTGAAAGGGTTAAGTCTTAAAGAAAACGATGAAGATCACGAAGAAATCAAGGATGACGAAGAACTGACGGGTATTCGAGTTGATCAATATCTCACCATCTTTTTAAAATTTATGTCTAGTGTGATTCCTGGTATTGAATATGATTATACTATGGATGCATTTTAAGTTTGACTGTTTATACTGGTTATATGTTTGTTTACTTAGTTGATTGCTTGCTTTTTTTGTTTTGTTTTGTTTTGCTTTGATTTATATTTATATTTATATTTATTTATATACTTAATTATGTTTATTGTGTGTTAATTACTGTTGCTTATTTTATAGAAATTAATTAGATTGCTTCTAAGATTAAATGACATTGATTAGTAGTTTATATAAATCCTTGTTTTCCTGCATAAGCCATTTTTAATTTTTAACTATCATGTGCAGCCTAAAAAAAAGTAAGGAGGAATGCATTGTTTACATTAAAAGTATTTAAATAAATAGGCAATGCAAAGAATATCTGTGATTTAGATTATATAATTAAGAAGAAGAAATCAATCATAGATAATGAGTTCATTGAAAAATAGGAAGGATAAACTGTCTAAGAAAGTTGAAGATAAGGGATCATCAACCGGTCTACAAAATAAAAATAATGAACAAATAACCACCACTACTACCAGTACAACTTCAGAAATAATCACTAAAACAAAAGATTCTAAAAAGGGTCATCATCTTCATCTGCTGCATCATTTACACGTTGATGGAGGTGAAGCCAAAAAATTGAAAAAAAGATTACTTGAAACTAGAAGATTATTCTTTATATTAGGAACGATTTTAGGATTAGGATTAACCATATTTTTTTCAACTTGGAATAACCCTCAACTTCGAGGTGAATTAGATCGATTAGTTAATTTTGATTCCGTCAATAACATCTTTGAAGATTGGAGAGATTGGAAAGATTGGAAGGATGTTTTACCAACCAGTATAACTTCAATGTTAAGTGAAGCTGAATTTGAACATAAATCAGATGATCAATTACATGGATCAGCTGAATCATTCTCAGTGGGGAAAAGATTAGCTGTTAATCAAAATTTAACTGATAAATATAATGTCATTTTGGTTCCGGGAGTTATATCAACTGGAATTGAATCTTGGGGAGTTTCATCAGATGGTGATTGTCCTTCAATAAATCATTTCCGTAAGAGATTATGGGGATCATTCTATATGTTGAGAACAATGATTCTTGATAAAACATGCTGGTTGAAACATATAATGTTGGATTCAGAAACTGGATTAGATCCTCCAAATATTAAATTAAGAGCAGCTCAAGGGTTTGAAGCAGCGGATTTTTTTATGGCAGGTTATTGGATTTGGAATAAAATTTTACAAAATTTAGCTGTAATTGGATATGGACCAAATAATATGATAAGTGCTTCATATGATTGGAGATTAGCTTATTTAGATTTAGAAAAAAGAGATGGATATTTTACAAAATTAAAATCTCAAATTGAATTAACTCAACAACTTAATAATGAAAAATCAATTATTGTGGGTCATTCAATGGGTTCTCAAATCATTTATTATTTCATGCAATGGGTTGAAGCAGAGGGAGAATTTTATGGAAATGGTGGTCCAACTTGGATTAATGATCATATTGAAGCCTTTGTTGATATAAGTGGATCTTCACTTGGTACTCCCAAAACAATTCCTGCTTTACTTTCAGGTGAAATGAGAGATACCGTTCAATTAAATGCTATTGCAGTATATGGATTAGAGCAATTTTTCAGTAGGAAAGAAAGAGTTGATATGTTAAGATCATTTGGTGGAATTGCAAGTATGCTTCCAAAGGGTGGTGATTTAATCTGGGGGAATTTAACTCATGCACCGGATGATCCAACTAATACATTACATGAAAAAGATCCTGCTTTTGAAATAGAAGGCACCAAGAAGGATAGTTTTGGATCATTTATACGATATAAATCTGCAGATGGTATAAAAAGAGAAAATTATACTATTCAGCAAAGTATTGAAAATTTATTAGATGATGCACCAAAATGGTACTCCAAAAGAATCAGAGAGGAATATTCTTATGGTATAGCACATACACAAGAAGAATTAGATAATAATAAAAAGGATCATCTGAAATGGTCAAATCCTTTAGAAGTTGCACTTCCAAATGCTCCTGATATGAAGGTGTTCTGTTTTTATGGAGTAGGTAAACCGACTGAAAGGGCTTATAATTATGTCGAGGCAACCAAGGCTACCAACTTATCAATGACAATAGATGCTGATCTGACTACTCCTGTTTACTTGGGAGATGGTGATGGTACTGTTTCATTACTTACTCATCTCATGTGTCATGAATGGAAGAAAGGATCTGCTTCGAGATTTAATCCAAGCAACTCATCAGTAACAATAGTGGAGATTCAGCATGAACCGGATAGATATGATATTAGAGGTGGTGCTAAAACTGCTGATCATGTAGACATCTTAGGTAGTGCTGAATTAAATGAATTAGTACTTAGAGTAGCTGCTGGTAAAGGTCATACTATCGAAGATAGATATGTTAGTGATTTAAAGCAAATTGCTGCTTCTTTGCATATTTAAATTATATATTTATTTTAACTTATATAGATACATTTACTGAATGTATTTAGAATTAATGAATTATGGGGTTTATTTAAAAAAGATTAGACTTTAATTTTCAGTGCCTCTAAAAAAAATATTAAAATCGCAACAACATATATTAAATTAAACTAATGTTTACGATTTTCTTCTTTCTCCACACAAATTAATGTCACAAATCAACGTTCGAGTTGTTATCTGCGGTGATGACTATGTTGGAAAATCATCGTTAATAGCTGCATTGATCAAAGAAACATTTATTCCTTCGATTCAGAATGTTTTGCCTCCAATAACAATAGCTGGGGATGATTATGATAGTAGTTTTCAAGAATATCCTAAGGATGCTAAAACTAAAAGTAAGAATAAAAAATCAAGACGAAACTCTTCGAAAAAGGATAGGTTTACTGAAAACACCAAGGTGGTCCTGAAATATATCCCCAGTAAAACAGTCATTATTGATACAACTTCAAGCGATATGCCAAATCTTCAAAAAGAATTAAAAAGAGCAGATGTTATATGGCTCGTATATTCCGATCATTATACTTATGAAAGAATATCATTACATTGGATGCCAATGTTCAGATCAATGGGTGTTAATTTACCAATTGTACTTTGTGCAAATAAATCCGATTTAAGTGCTAAATCTACTTTGAAAACTCAAAACTCAGACGAATTTATTCCCTTAATCAAAGAATTTAAAGAAATAGAAGCATGTATACGATGTAGTGCCAAATCTAATTATAATGTTGTTGAAGCATTTTATTTATGTCAAAGAGCAATAACTCATCCCATCTCACCTATTTTTGATTCAAAAGAAGGTAATTTAAAACCAGCTGCCATATCGGCTCTTAAACGAGTGTTTTTTCTATGTGATAAAGATCAAGATGGCTATCTAAATTTTAAAGAATTATCTGCCTTACATAAAAAATGCTTTGGTCAAGATGCAACTGAAGAAGAATATAAAAATATAATATCTAAAATAGATGAAAAACTTTATCCTGAAGGTAAAAGTGGAATTTCAGAAGATGGGTTTATATTGTTAAATAGAATTTATGCTGAAACAGGACGTCATGAAACTATCTGGGGTATATTAAGAGCTTTTCATTATACAAATTCGTTATCATTAAGTGATAAATATTTACTTCCAAAACTAGATGTTAACCCCAATTCAAGTGTTGAATTAAGTCCTTCTGGGTATCGATTCTTTGTTGATTTATTTTTAAAATTTGATAAAGATAATGATGGAGGATTAAATGAAGAAGAATTAAAGAATTTATTTCGTCCTACCCCAGGGATTCCCAAGGTATGGCAAGAATCTCAATTTCCTTCAACTATAGTTTGTAATGAAGAAGGGTATGTAACTTTACAAGGATGGTTGGCACAATGGAATTTAGCCACATTTCTAGATTATAAATCCACTTTAGTTTATCTTGCATACTTAGGGTTTGAAGAAGACACATCAATAAAAGCACTAAAAGTGACAAAGCCTAGAAAGAGAAGACAAAGACAAGGTAAATTCTATAGACAAAGTGTTAATGATAGGAATATATTTAATTGTTTTGTACTTGGAGCTCCAAAATCTGGTAAAACTTCCTTATTAGAACTGTTCTTAAGGGGTTCTTACAGTGAATCATATTCCCCAACCATACAACCAAGGCTATGCATAAAGGACATTGAATTAAGAGGGGGTAAGCAATGCTATTTGATTTTGGAAGAATTAGGAGAATTGGAACCAGCTGTTCTTGAAAATAAGAAACGCTTAGATCAATGTGATGTTATTTGTTATTGCTACGATTCTTCTGATCCTGAGTCATTTCAATACTTAGTTGATTTAAGAGCGAAATATTCTGCATATCTCGATGAGATCCCTTCAGTATTTGTGGCATTAAAGGCAGATTTGGATAAGCAAGAACAGAGATCAGATGTTCAACCGGAAAACTATACCAGAGATTTATTCTTAAGTTCTCCCGTGCATATTTCTGCTGCCTGGTCAGCATCAGTTCATGAGCTTTTTATACAATTGGTTGATGCTGCCAAATTACCAAGTTCTGCTACTCCAGGTTTAGAAACAGAACCAGAGGTTACTGATAATGAAAATTTCAAACATATATTTATGGCTGGTGGAGCAATCACAGTGATGACTTTGGTATCAGTTTGGATATGGAGGAGTTCTATACAAAGTAGGAGTTAGACTTTCCATACTAGCCTTGCTTGAATAAAACTATTTAATAACGCTAATTAACTTGTATATATTTAATATAATTGAAAAGCTTAATGTCGCGGGCGACATATATTGTCGCATATAATTTTTTTTTTATCTTTGCATCTCATCACTGAAATATTTATTTTATTATTTTTCACAGTTTTGAATAATTTTCAAATCTGAAGAATATCATATAAAACTAAGATGTCAGAAGAGAAAGAATACAAGCCGGTGACAGTAGACAAACCAATACCCAACACATTTGATTTGGGTAATTTAGCAACC
Organism: Scheffersomyces broadrunensis; assembly: GCA_030563665.1. Taxonomy (NCBI): domain Eukaryota; kingdom Fungi; phylum Ascomycota; class Pichiomycetes; order Serinales; family Debaryomycetaceae; genus Scheffersomyces; species Scheffersomyces broadrunensis. The sequence continues at coordinate 189,849 of JAJMJS010000018.1, read as the reverse complement.
TTTGATCCAAATCCCTTAGATAATAGTAAATTACAAGATGATGCAACAAGAGAAGAATATTTAACAGCTACAACCAGGGACAATGTGCAATTATTAATCAATCAGATATTATCTTTACCAGTAAAGACAACTACTGATACACAAGGATCTTCTACAGGACAAAGTTCTACTATGACTTTAATACAGTTACCACAACCAACTACACAATTACCAAGAGAAAAGCCAGTACCAAAACCAAAGGCGCCAACCAAATGGGAACAATTTGCTGCTAGAAAGGGTATAAAGGCCAAACCAAAGGATGGCAAATTAGTTTACGATGAAGATAGTGGTGAATGGGTACCAAAATGGGGTTACAAAGGTAAAAATAAAGAACTTGATAGTCAATGGTTAGTTGAAGTTAAAGATAAAGTTAAGAATACCGATGATGAATTAGTAGATCCAAGAACCTTATCCCGTGATGAGAGAAAGAAATTAGTCAAAAAGAATGAATTGCAACATAAGAGAAATGTTAAAGCTCAATCCAATTAAGATGAGTTTATTGAGAATTCAAAACAAGAAAAACAAAAACCATCAGGGGTCCAACTCCTTTGCATGAATATATATGAATGTATCAATGTATATATGTATATAATCGTTTAATTTACAGGGCATGTGTTTATCTATATTAATCTTATAAATGCAGTAGAAATAGAAAATTTTTTACCACTCACATCACGTGATCAAATTTATTACTGCTTACATGCATAAACAGAGAATTCTATAAGGGTTTTTTGTTTATAAAAGGTAAAGGGGAGGGGGCTAATAGTATACACAATGACAGAGGAATACAACGCTGATAAATACCTCCCGACTATAGACGTATGTATAATTCTCATGTAATAGAAATTAATGATTGTAATTATTAACAATTGGTAGGCAATCTTAAGTGTTGCTGATTTAGAGCAAATAACTGTAAAGAGAATCAGAAATGCATTACAAGAGCTTTTTGGAGTCAACCTTCAACCTCATAAGGTATGTATACTTTCAAATGAATTAGACTGTAAGAAGGGGAGTAACTAACAACAAGTTAATAGAAAGAAATCAATGAAGTTATCTTAGGACAATATTATGATCTTATAGATAAGAGAACGGAAGAAGAAAAATCAGAGAAGGAAAGAAGAGCAGAGATAGAGAGAAAAGACGCAATAATGGCTGCCAGATTGCTGAAATCAGAGCTTAGTGGTCCTATTGTAAGGAACGTTCGCAAGAGAGTAGAAACTAAAAAGACCAAAGAAGTTAAACCTAAAAAGAAAAGAGCTCCTTCAGATAGAGAGAATGTTTTCATGAGGGAAATGCTCCTTTCTCCTGAGCTTCAAGATGTAGTTGGGGCTGCTAAATTACCAAGGCCCCATGTTGTTAAGTTTCTTTGGGCTTATATCAAAGAGAGGGATATGCAAGACCCCAAGGATAAAAGATTTATAATCTGTGATGAAAAATTCCAGAGGTTGTTTAAGAAAAGTAAGTATTTTATTTGTCCAAGAATACGAGAAAATTATAGTATACTAACAGCAGATTATAGAAAGCGTTGGCGCGTTTGAAATGAATAAATTGCTCTCAGCTCATATATTCAAACCTGACGAAGTTAGTGGTAATAATGGTACCCCAAAAAAAGTTAAGGTTGAAAAGGAGGCACCAAAAAAAGGAACGAAAAGGAAATATGAGAGTGAAGAAGAAGAAGAAGAGGAAGAAGATTTAGAGGAAGATGATAATTTAGAGGAAGAAGAGGAAGAAGAAGAAGAAGAAGAAGGAAGTGATGATTAAGTTAGAGACGCTAATAAGATTGTAATATATATAATTTTTTGCAAATTCCTGCATGTAACCATCTTTTGTTTTGATTTCTTTTAATTTCTGATCTTACAGATGGTTTTACATTAAAATTTGAATGTGATAAAGCTGAAAGCATTTTGTCGAGTTAAGTAAGAATAATAAACTATAAGCATCCCCCTTTCATTAGTAGTTAATGATCAAAACCTAACGAATTGCCAGACTCATCATATACAGACCAAAAGAAGTACAGATCTGCCATAGCTGATTTAATGAGTGATGGAAGAGATAATACGAGTCTATCTCAAAGTGTAAGCTCAACAAGTCAAGAAGATGTTGATATTGAAAAGTTATACCAAGCAGTTTTAAAGTTATTAATACTAGAATATTCAAATGAAGCTCGGTTTCGAATGCCAATAAGCAAGCCCAGGACGTTTGTCACTGAAGTCATCTTACCAAGTTACTTATTAAAAAGTTTAAAATCACGATTGAAGTCAATTGCAGTTAATCAACGACATGACAATTATGATACATTAACGAGAAATTCACTTTTGCGATTTTATAGTGAGTTGACAGATCCACATTTTCAAATAGATATAAAGCCACTGGATCTTGTTGCCAAGTTTGCTCATGCATCAACCCGTGTCATAATAAGTAGCAATTATACCGATAGTAAAGAAATAAATAAGCTTGTTTCAGATCATACCATAGCTTTTGTAAAAATTGTCATAGAATTAATAAGGAATGATAAATATAAAGATGGCTTGATAGCGAAATTCGAGGAAAGTAAAAGAACGTTAAATCCCAATTCACCGTGGCAATATGATTCAAGTGTCGAGTTTCTCGAACCATCCTTTAAGGTGAATGATTTAGATCAATCTTTGGTTGAACTTTTGAAAAAATTGTTTGCAAAAGAAACCAGTAAATTACAACAAGATATCACTCGTTTGAAAGAGATAGCACATGCAAAAGCATTTCATAGTGATATTCAGAAGTTGAATTCGGAGCGTGTGAGTGCTGGGAGGTTTAGTACCAACGCTGGATTTGAACGCTGGGAAAATAGCCAGAAGCAGGAAAGAGCCAAATTGCTAGAGAAATATAAGGTCCCAGATAAGCGCAGATTATTTCCAGTTGGAATTCTTCCGGAAGGCGAGCAGTTCTATATACTACCACCTGCCTCACAAGTTTTTGCCTACTATATCAAATTAATACGTCTAAGTTTGGACTTACAACCAAAGCAAGAGAATGATTCAGGATTGCTATTTTCCGCTGAAACTATGGGATTAATACGACTTGTATACAACTCATGGCTTATAGATTATCCAACTAGAGCTGTTGCACTTTATACAGCTATCAATATTTCTGATAGTGGGTTGAAGCTAGGAGAAGAATATGCATTCGATCTTTCTACTGCAACCAAAGTATTTGATATTTGCAAGAAGACTTTAGATGAGGGCCACCTAGAATGGAATGATAAAGATAAGTGGTCAATAAGAGAGCAGAATGAGTGGTCCAAGAATCTAACTTTGACATACAATAAAGTTGCATTATCCATCAATAACTCTATGTTTGATATTTATGATAGCAAACCTTCTAACTGTATAAACTATTCATTATTTCTACACAACTACATAGAGTCAGACGTCTTATTTTCAAGAGTTGAAGGATCTGGCTTGACTAAGAAATGGGACCAGAGGCTCAAAAGGAGCTTGTTGAACTTAACCATCGCGAGATATAAACATTTACATAGACGATTGTCTAGAGATGGAAAAGTAAAAGTTGAAGATGCTCAGAAGTTGATTACAAAGATACAAGATGATTGTGAAGGCTTATCCAAAAACTTTTCACGTCCATTATTGGGGTCATTTAATGTTGCTGAAGCTACCATAGTGATAACAATTACATTTTTCTCATATGATTCCATTCAAATTTTAAAGCATCTTAGCCAGTATTCTGAAGATACACTTTATGAATTATTACTTAGCAAGGCTTCCATTTATAATTCATTAAAGGAAATTTTTGGAGTTTATCAAAGAAGTATCAGTGAGGGCAAAGATTTCTCGTTTCTAAAGGAGTTTCTTGCTAGTCAAATAGCCAAAGGCAATAACAAGTCATATTTTCAAGAAATATATAAGTCTGTTGAGACTCCTGGTATAGCAACGGATCGCTTAGAGCAAATATTATACCCAGTGCTTGCACTATATGTCGAAGAAATGAATGAAAGAATTAAAGACATTGTTCGAGGATCTATAGCTAACGATAAATTTTTGTCATTTCAAGATCTGAAGTATAGCACGTCTCCAGGGGATATCTTTAAATTCGTAGGAGATTTGAGAAGTAGTATAAGTAGTCTCGAATGGAAAAATGAATCTCAAATTGCAAATATTTACACATGCTTTTTAAGAAGTGTTTCTAATGGTGCTTTAATTTATGCTGAATCAATCACTGAAAAAATTATAAATGAATTGGATGACAAAGAACACAATCCTGACTTCAAGTTCAGACAAGAAACATGTGTGGCTTTAAACGATCTATCCAAAGTTATGGAATACTTATCCTTGTTAGACAGCGAGAAGTCGTTTGAACTGATTAAACTGGCGTCTGCTGCACCAGAAGCGGAGTCTAACAATAAGCCATCAAGTCACATTTTCACTATAAGGGTAATAAGAGCAGAGAATTTAATACTTTTTGATTCGTCAGGGAAGAGTACAAATGTTGGACATCCATATATTCAATTAACAGATACAAGCTCCGAGATCATTGGGAAAACAAGAACCTTGGGTGAAACATATAATCCAGAATGGGATGAAGAATTCGAAGTAACTTTAAAAGGTTCCAATGCGTTAAAGCTTTCCTTGAGTGTTTGGGATGAGCGTACTAAAGAATCTCTATTATGTGGAAGGGCATCAAAAGAGTTAGATCCTCGAAAATTTAAAGGAGATGGAACCCCACAAGAATTCCTGTTGCAAATAGGTGCCCAAGGAACTGTCTTATTGGAAGTTTCGGTGGAGAATGAGAGCTCAGATGCTATGTTCGTAATGGGAAGAGCATTTAGAGCATTGAAAAGAAGTGAAGAAAGATCAATTAAGTTGATAGTTGAAAAGTTTTTAAGTTCCATTCAAGAATGCTTTTCAATAACCAGTCTAAATGCCGTTTGTGGTAGCAATGGTAAAAAGGAGCCTTCCGAAGATGACATGGAATTCTCATTAGAACCCCTTAAGAATTATTTGAATACAAATTTGGAAGTTCTTGCTCGAAATTTAACTCGTGACTTATTGAAAATGGTACTTGAAGCTACATGGAATTTAGTCGTTGGTAGCATTGATGACCTTGTCTTGCCGAAGTTAACGAGTTCTACTACACTCCAGGTGATATTAAGAGGATCAACTAGCTTTCAAAGTACAATTTCGTCAGCGGTTGCTTCGTTGCATAGTCGTGGAAAACTTCTTACTAGAAATGAATTCAATACTATATTTTATTGGTTAGATAGTATGAAAGGATTTTTCGAAACCGAAGTGGTAAATGTGTCACAAAATGAGAAATACAGGGCTCTTCAATTGCTTCCTGACTTTTATTATAGAGACAGCTCATCGCTCATTCATGAAGTAGAAGGATTATCTGTTGGCCCTTCTTTGAACGGATTCCGAAATAGTAGCCATAGCATACCGGAAACACTAGGAAGGATATTCAGAAGCCGAAGTATCATGGCTCACGCAACAACAAGAAATAGATCCGAAGCTGCTTCTTTATTGAAAAAGTCTAGAGAAGATCCAGGATTTTTGAAGCACATGAAAGAAGATATGATCTTAAGACTCTTGATTGCAAAGAATGAAAAGAGATTTGTAGTGAGAAGATTACAAGAAAGAGAAAAGTTGGCTAGAGATATTGCAATAAGTAATCTCGCAATGAAAATAACTCAAAGCTCTCTCTACAATCAGTAAATAAAAACAAATATACATTTTATTGAATAAAAGAATAATACTAATATACAAATACATTGATAATCCTATTCTGGTCTACCTTTATCGCCTACTGAACTATTGCTTTGATCCACTTGCTCGTTAACCAGAAATGTTTCATCATGATTCAAAGTCGTTTCATCTGAAGTGGTGTCATTAGCATCTTGTTGAATGGTAGTATCATTGGTGTCACGGGAAACTGTTGCTTCAGCTTCATCCACTTTGATTGATGGAGTCAAATCCAGTTCGACAACTTCAGAGTCCTTTATTTCTGGTTCTTCTTGTTTACTTTCAACTTCTACTTCAACAGAAAAATCTTTATAAGCCTTAACACCTGATTCAAACAATGCAGCCACTTTTGAATCATATTTTGAAGCTGCTTCAGCATCAACTGTACCTCTCTTCCACCCTACTTCCTCATCATTTAACCAATTCTTCAATATTTCAGTTTTATCCTTCTTTGGTTCATCTGGCACTTTATTGTAAACAGAATCTGAAATAAACTCATCATGGGTGTTAGCATCAAAGAACAATCTATATGAATTTTCACAAACTGATACTTTCAAGCCCGAAAAAGCTCTTCCAGAACATTGGTCTTCATCAACACTTTCAATGAAAGATCTAGAGAATGGCATGTTTATCCTTGAGGCTGGAACTCCTTCAGTTGGATGTGACATTATATAACTTGTAACATAATAATTATACTTCTCTTCAGCATTTTCATGATCGTTAATTGTTAAATCGTCCAATCCAACAAACTGAATATTAACACTGATATCTGACTCCTTATACGAAATTTTAAACATATGTTCATCACTTGCCATAAGTGATCTAACATGCATACGGTTCAATATTTGATCTTTGGCGGTTGAGGTTGGATTAGTTCTATCGCCTTCAAACAAAACCATCATTTCTGATGTTTTTGAATCCGTTATCATGGAATGCATATGCTTAACCATAGCTTGGACGACTTTATCAATAGTGTATAGTTTATAGGCTTTATTTCTATACCCTTGACGTAAAGTTTCTTCAAACCATTGATGTTCAATTTCACCTTCAATTAATTTTTCAGACAACCCTAAAACCTGCTTATAACAGTTCTTAGTACCAACAATTTCAATACCCATATCTTCAAGTTGATGAGAAAGTAAATTTAAATCCTTAGCGAATTGTGGATTTTTTCTAGTTCTAATTTCCTTACTTACATCTTCATTCATTTTCTTGACTTCCTGTAATCTTTCGTATAAAGTTCTCAAGTGACGGAAGAAAACATAAATAGTAGTATTGCAGAATAAATTGAACTTATCACGTCTTTTTTCAGTTGAACTACTGTCCTTTAATGAAAATTTAGTGTTGGTAGTTTTGATCCATAACTCACTTGATTTTTCAACATCTTCAATAGCTTCTTGATCTTCGGCTTCTTGTACTTGTGGAGTTGGAGAATCTGCTCTATCTTCCTTTTTTGATTTTGATTGCTTCTTTAATACATTACGTAATAAATCAGACTCACGACCACGCTTTTTCGAATTAGAAGTTTCACTAGACTCAGCAGAATCAACTTTGGAAACTTCATGACTATCATCATTATCCTTTTCAACCTTTCCTCTTGAAATCAAGGCTTCTTCAACAACCTCTGTAGGTATTCCAAAGAATAATGAAATAAAGAATTGGAAGAATTGAGTAAGCTTTTCTCTATCATTTGAAGAATAATTAGAAGAGCGATTTATAAAAACATCAGATAGTTTCAAAATATCATAAAGCACTTCATTGTCATCAAATTTATATTCCAATTGTTCTTGTGGCTTTGGAGTTAACGGATGTAATCTTTTATTTTGTTGCTCAACCTTAACGGTACTAATTTCACTAACCAATTGTTTGGCTGTCAATAATTTTTTATCAGCTTGTTTGAATGATAAACCCAAATGATCTAATGATTTGAAGAAAACTTTTTGTTCCATTTCTCTCCAAACTTTATTCCATTCTCTTTGAGCTCTCTTCCATTCTTCATCCTTTTGTTTTAATCGTTTTAACACTATTGGCACAGCTATAGCAGGATTTTCATGTAAAGCATCTGCAACTTCAAAACCTCTATCTTTATCGTACACTTTACGAAGTACCTTCTTATAAATAGTTGTTGAATTATGGCCCAATCCAGGAGGTAATTTGAAATTAGCTTTTTGCTCAGGAGTCATATTAGCTATTCTATTTGCAATAGTTTCTAAAGTTTGGATTGTTCTTAAATTAGATTCCATATAATAATCGAATTCTAATCTTTCTTCTTCAATCTTAAAAAGAATTTCTTCATATTGATTCTTACGATGCGCTATGAATCCTGAATCTTCAGATGCCCAAGTTGGATGTCCAACCCATTCATCATTTAAAACTTCCCAACACATTTCATCTCTACCAGAACATGGCATATAAGTTTCTGCCTTTGGTAATTGTCTATATGATGGACCATAAGCTTTACACAAAGATAATTCTAATTGATGCTTCTTGAAGGTAATATTTTCAATATGAAGTGGCTTTTCTTCAAAACCAACAAACATCTTAAACCAAGTAAGTAAATCTGGATGAGTATCACCAATAAAACCTTCAACTCTTTCGACTAATGTATTTTTATCAATAATATCTTGTGAAAATAAATTTAAAATTTTTAAGAAATCATTATAGGTTTGTTTATTACCAATTGCTTTCTTAACCTTATCGAAAAATGAAATTTCTTCCAGAAGTGAAGAAGCGTTAACAGTGGCAGATGGAGGAATTGGTTCTGGGATACCCGGAACTAATGTCGGATTCACAATAGCGGCAACAGTACCGTTGTTCTTACCAGGAACTTGTGGTTTTGCTAAAGCTTTAACAGGTTGGGCACCCCCACGAACTCCAGAAATTTGAGCTTCTTGATTATAATTATTTTCATAATTAAAATTTTCCGATATTGATTTTTTCTTCTTAATATCGTTAGCACCAACTTGTGGCTCTGGACTTCCAGTAGAAGGTTGATAATTAACTTGATTATATGGTTGAGAACCATTAAGGGCTGTAGTGGTTCCTACAGGAGGTTGGAAATTTCCAACTGGAGGTAATTGAGCTCCACCATAGAATCCACCTTCAGCAGGCTGTTGTACTTGTTGCTGTTGCTGTTGTACTTGTTGCTGTTGTTGCTGTTGCTGTTGCTGTTGTTGTTGCTGCTGCTGCTGTTGTTGTTGTTGATATCCTTGATTACTTGTATCAGGTAAGAACTGCTTAAAGTCATCTAATAAATCTGGAGAATTGGCAAACAAGACAGTAACTTGCTCATACACTTCACTAATAGGTTTTTGCTCTCTTTGATAAGTTTGAAGTATTTCCAAAAATTGCTTATAGATATCAGGCTGATTGGCAAATCTAGTTTTTATTTTATTGACGTAAGAAATGGCATGATTAAATTCGGTTTGGCCACCACCTGGTAATTGCTCTTGTGTAGTTTGTTGATCTTGCTGATATTGAATCTGTTGCTGCTGCTGTTGCAGTTGTTGCTGCAGTTGTTGTTGTTGTTGTTGACTCTCAGCACCCCATCGTTGATTATAACTACCATTATCGATATTTGGTCTCGTAGTTGTTCCGGTTGGAGTAGTAACTCTAATAGGATTAGGATCAGATGGATCTAACGAACATTCAATTCTATAACCGGGAGGCAAGAAAGTATTAAACCCTTGAATTAAATTAGGATGACCTCTGAATAAAGTAGAAACTCTATCAATTACACCTGGAGTATCAATACTTTGTGATTTAAAATCTTTCATAATATCCAAAAAATTATTATAAACATCGGCTTGATTGTAAAATTGGATTTTAACTTGATCTAAATACGATAAGGCATCTTTGACATTTAGTGGCCTATATACGTTTGTTGTACTTGATCTATTAGGGATTCCAGTAATAGGTTGGACTTGAACTTGAACTTCACTACCTGTAGCTTGAGCAATACTTGAAGGAGGTGGTAATTGAGTTGATTGAGGTCCCATGGCCACATTTGATGGCCGTCTTAAATCTTGACTTTGTCTATTTGAATCACCTGGTATTTGATTAATTGGAGCAGATTCACCAGTTGGATTGATCGATGGGATACTAAATCCATGACCTGGTTGAGGATGATTTCCTCCATTTCCTAAACTTGCCAAACTGGGTAAGGGATAAAATGGTTGACCACCTAAAACATGGGATAGTTAGTATATCAGTTCATGATTAATGTTGAAATAAATCTTCCTTAAAAAATTAAATACATACCTGTTTCTAAAGTTGCCGGTGGTGGTAAAACTGGAGGATGTTGACGACTAAAAAAAACAGTGTTAAGTTAGTAACATGAACCACATCAAAAAAAAGAACAAGCTAATATAAAAGCTGAGTTGATCAAATGATTAAACTTACTTGAATTGTTGACCTAATGGCCTTTGTTGAGTATTCCATGGATCTTGTTGACTCGCCATTTTAAAAGATTAATTTTTGAAAATACTATTTATGATACTAAACTACAATGAATGTGGTTTAAATTCAAAATTAATGCGTATTTTCTAAAATCTACTTTTAAACACAAAGAGTATTCCAGTACTTTGACAGTTTTCAACAGTATGGATTATAATAAATCAAAGTGGATTGATTGATTGATATGAATACTTTTAATGATAAATATTAATCTTCCAAGCTGGATTCCCAAAGAGAAGAAAAATCGCTTCTACAACTGATGGCCGGGTAAATAATCGGTTACTGTACACACACCCACTCACACTTTATGTGTAAGTAAAACTAAAAGGGCGAAAAACTGTTACCCGGATAATTTTGATATTCTCAGTCACGCCAGATTGAGTCACATGATCACAGAAATTGAAAAAAAATTACCCACCACGACTAAAAATAAATTAAGAGACGAATAAAATGATAGATTCTAATTAATGAAAGGAACTTTGCAACTTTCATCAAGGTAAATTTATAGAATAATACTATCAAATGAATGCTCCAGATAGATTTGAATTATTCATTTTACCAGATGGGGAGAAAAAGTATGTATTTTTATGATAATGTTTTAACTTTTAAATTTGATTATATCTTTTCTTTTTTAACATAACTAACAAAGATATTGTTTATTAGAATAATAATTATTCCAGATACTAAGGTACCAAATGCAGCCATTGTTAAGATTGAAAGAGAAGATCATACTTTAGCTAATTTATTAAGAGCTCAACTATTAAAGGATAAAAAGGTACTTTTTGCTGCTTATAAAGTTGAACATCCATTATTTGCTAATTTTGTATTAAGAATTCAAACTGAAGAAGATTATTCACCAAAAAAGGCCCTTGAAAAAGCGTTTGCTGCACTTATTAGTGATTTAGAAAATCTTAAACATAAATTTATAGCTGAATGGGAAATTAAAAGTTTGGCAACTGTTAATGATGATGATTATTAATTAGTTAAAATTAACAAAAAAAAAAAGAATGAAAATTGTATATTATCATATTTAGGATTCTTTTCTCTAAGATAAAAAGAAAAAGAAGCATAAGAATCATAATTGTATTATAGTTAATATTTATATTTAGTTTTGTTAGTTAGATTATCTACAAGTTTAATAAATATAATAACATCCAAGTGATGAAATACTGAAAATTGTTTTACTTTCATGTATAGAACAGTTATAAATAAAAGAATAATAATAATAATAATAATAATAATACTAGGTATGGTTTAATAAAATAAAACGAAAAACTATAAAAATTATAAAAAATTAAGAATTGAAAATTTAAACGATGGAAAGAATTCAAATAATTATGCAGGTTTTATATGCTAAGAATATGTGATAAATAAAGTTATGCGTCCTTAAAAGCTTTATTCTTAATAGCTTCTTTAATGATTGCGATCTTTTCTAAGCAATCAGGAATGTCAACAGAAGGAAAACTACCTTCTTTTAAAATTAAAATTAATGGATGTGTTTGAGTAATACGATTTGGGGATATATGAGTAATTGCTAAACCAGATTTCGAAATACAAATTTTATGATGATCTTTAAAATTGAATTGGAAATTACCATTAGTTAATTCAAACATAATATATTCCGAAGTTCTTGTATAACGTCTTAAGAAAATAGTTTCTTTTCTTTCTTCATTCTCACTAACTTTTGAAAGATTACTATTCATATATTTGGCAAAGAAATCAACAATTTCTAATTGTCTCTTTGCCTGTGATGGTGGATGACTTGCTGAATTTTCTATACATGTCCAGCCTTCATTTTCATGATAAATTAATTCTAAAAATCTATCTGAATTATGAAGTTTAAGGAAAGTGTTATCATCATTAAATAATACTCCAATATCATCATTAGTTAATTGATATGAAAATCCATATTTATTAGAATAATCAACCCATTTACTAATAAGGGTTGGGTTTTCACATCTTGGTAATTCCATGGCATCAATAGAATCATGAACAGAATATTCTAATCTTCTTATATTTTGATAAGTTTCAAAACAGATTTGATTAAGATGCTTTATAGAAGTTGAATAAAGACTATTGAAATTAACCTTTCTTGGTTTACCTAATTGATTAGGATCAACTTCTTGATATTTACTTTTAGTATCATTTGGAGATAATGATTGTGGTAACATTGCTTTGGGTAGTTCTGAATGAAGATCAGATCTTAATATTTCTACTGGATTTTTATTTCTTGGGGTATAAATACCTGCATTAGCTTTGGTATTGGTGAAATTAACAGCAGATTCATGTTTTGGAATATTTTGAAGACCAATTGGAGTTGTATGTAAACTCAATTCATGAGTTCTTTCTGGGAATGGGCCCTTAAACCATTCATAATTTAAAATATCATTTATAGTTGGTCTATTAAGAGGATTTAAACTTAATAAATCTTTAATTAAATCTTTGGCAGAATCTGAAATTTCTTTATCCTCTGGGAAAGCATATTCAGTCTTTTTAATTCTTTCATAAATAATTTGAACATCTTTAGCTTGGAATGGTGGTTTTCCTATTAATAATGCATACATCATAATACCAATTGCCCAAATATCAACTTCAAAACTATGACCAGTATTTTTACCACCTAAAACCTCAGGAGCAATATAATTTGGAGTACCACAGATAGTATATTTTCTTGAATTAGTAGTTGGCAATACAGAAGCTAAACCAAAATCACCAATTTTAAGATTCATTTCAGGATCAAAAAAGATATTACCTAACTTTAAATCTCTATGAATAACTCTTCTTGAATGTAAATATTTTATTGCACCAACAATTTGAACCATAAAAAAACGAACTTCAGGTTCTGATATTCTCTTTCTTGATTTTAACAATTCCATTAAAGATTGATTTGGACAAATTTCCAATAAGATATAAACATTAACATCATCTTCAAAACAATCCACAAAATTAACAATATTTGGATGCTTTAATGATTTATGGATCTTGATTTCTGATAATAATTTAGTTTTAGTCTTCTCATTCTTAATTGATGCTTTAGCAACAGTTTTAGCAGCATAGATTTGTCCTGAATCATCTTTCATTTGAAAACATCTAGCAAAACCACCTTCACCGAGAAAAGTACCACGGCGGTAATCTCTACCCGTTCTAGTTCTAACAATTGATGGTGGGGTCTTACATAAAGCAGATAACTTTTCCTTTTTCTTCTTAGGTTTAACTTCCGATGTTGGTTGAACCTCTTTTGATTGTCTTGCTGGTTTAATTGGAGTTATATTGTTAGCTCTAACATTTAATTGGCCACTATTTAATGGTTGTAACGGTTGAGTACGAATACTGGACATGATTGGATTAGATTAGAATTCAAGGCGTTGAATGATTCAATTCAAGTTTGATGAATGATTGAAAAAGTATTAAGAATATATTCGTCGGCTAATAAAGTTTTCAATATATCTTCCTTCTGTTTTACTTTCTTTCCTGCCAAAGTATTTTTTAAGGAATTAAACCAGTAACAAGAAACAATAAATCTTTATTAAATCAAAAATGAATTGAATTAATTAGAAGGTTGAAAGATTCTTTTCTTTTTATTAATAAAAATTGGATTACATTAAGAATTCAATATATAGTTTTTCAAATTTTATTATAGTCTTCATAGTTAATAAATCTTCGCATAAATTTTGTTTTTGTTTACGATCTACCAATTTAGGTCATTACCAAAACATTTATAATCTCATCATATAAACATTTTGAAAATATCCTAAATGAGACATCACGTGAATATGTTGAAACATTATATTTATATTCAATCCTAATATGGTTGTTAAAGGGTTATTAAATTGATTTATGTTTATAGTTAATCTATTTTAAGTAAGATACACATTTACAATTATATGCATTATATTTATCAATATCATATTTATATAAGAAATTGTTTTAATTAATCCTAATTCTGATAAGTAATTGAATTTTTATAAAGATAAATAAATAAATAAATAAATACCTTTTTAAGAATTGTAATTATATTATGTTGCAAACATTAGCTTTAACATGAAACATCATCTGTAATTAATAAAATACAAGTTTTTAATTTGATATTATTTACTTATTTTGAAAATGCTATTATTATTATTATTATTATTATTATTATTATTATTATAATCTTTTTATTATATTTCCTTAAGAATTTAATGTTACAATTTATATGATATAAAAACAATATAAATCTATAGTACAAGGGGAAGGTGCAAAGCTAATTTAAATAGCCTTTACAACCAGGGGCACCACAAAGACATCTAATACGTTCAGCATCATTTGTTTCTCTTTCGAATTTATAATCATAAGTTAATTCTTCATTAGCTTCAACATCTCTTAATGCATAAATAACAATTCTTTTCTTACCTTCAACTTTAATGATTTTTGCAGTACAACTTGGACTACAACAATGATTAATAAATCTTGCAATACCCCCTTTCTTTGTAGCATCAATTACTGTATTTTCATCAATACGAAAAAGATAAGAAGAACCAATTCCAGTCTTTAAATAACTTTTTTCTCTATGTTCAGCAACTTGTTGTCTTATACTTTCACCGACATATTCAATAATCATTTCCTTGGCTGCAATTGGTTCCAAAGCGTATAAACCCCAATTATGAATAGCGGATCTAGCAAATGATACAGGTTTCTTTCTCTTGGTTAATGCATTCAAACTTAAAACTTCCGTTTCATTACCTAATTGTGCAGTAATATCAGCAGCAAATCTTCTGTTGTTAGCACGGTTAACTCTGGAACTTTGAATATTATTATTTAAATTTTCATTATTTCTAATATTATCATCATTTTCATCATCATGTTGAATGGTTTTAAGAGGTTTATTCAATTTTCTACGATGAGGTAAATATTCAGCTTTATCTTCATCGGGAATCTTTTTAAATCCATCACTTCTAAAAGCTCCAGTAGTTGAATCTAGACGAGAATCTAAATTTTCAATTAATTCAATGTCTTCGACAATTTCATAAGATGATTCTTTTACGCCTTTTTGTTTCCAAGCCCAATAATCAATATCGTCAACTGGTAATGCACTAATATCAGAATTTTGTAAAACTTCCTTGGCATATTTTAAATCTTCATCATCTCTAATAAATTGCTGCAAAACTCCTAAATCAAAAGTTTCCTTAACTCCATATGGATATTCTTCATATACCGGTAATGGACCTTCTTCAGTCGGTTGATATTTAAGTTCAATATTTGTATAGTCAATATTAACATCTTTGGTATCTACTTCCTTAAATTCTTCCTTGATATTTTCTTCCATAGATGCTTGTTCTTCTTCTTCTTCCTCTTCTTCTTCTTCTTCTTCTTCTGATGAAGATTCATAAAAAGATAATGAAGTCTTTTGCTTCTTCTTCACTTCCTCATCTTCATTGATAACAGTATCAGCAGTCGAACTTCTTTCTCTCTTCAATGAACGAGCAACTGGAGTTAACGATCTTGACGAATCATCTTCATCTTCATTATCTGATTCATTATCAAAGTTAAGAGAATATTGCATAGGTATTACGCTACTCTTTTTAAATGATTTTATACCTTTATAAATTTGAGCTTTTACACCATCTTTCTTCCTAAATAATGGAATAGTTGGATGAGGCTGTGTCCTCTTTTTGGATAATAGATTAAGAGCATCTTTCTTAAGTTGAATACTTAAACTGACTGGCTCTTGAAGCACTTTAGCTTCACTTGCTTTTGCTTTTAATTCCTGAACTAATTTTGGATATCTATCATGACCTAATAAATCTAACACAGCTGGTGCTATAATTCTTTCTCTAATATCTTTTTCCAAGAATGCTTGAAATTCTTTAACTAACATATTAGTTGCTTCTTCAATAACATCATTTTTATTTACTGCAGCATCAAAGAAATCTTCTTCTTCTTCATCCGAGTCACCATTTTGTGCAACATAACTCTCAGGAACAGCTAACTCCATGAATAAATTATATTCAAAGAATTTTTTACCATCTTCATTCACAAAGCATCTTTCACATTCTTTTAAAGAATTAAACACAATGTAGAATCCAGTTTTATCCGATAAGACTCTCGTCCAATCATATTTATTAAGAGCTCGTTTAATATCTGCAGATGATATCTTTTTGGTGGATACATATTTATCATGAATAAGGATATATGGTCTGTCTTTAATATATTTCTTTAATTCTTTAGGTAATAATATACCTTGAACGACTTTATTATGATGACGGATTGAAAGAGTAGTTGTATCAGGTCTATATTTCACCACTTGAGTAGGTTCAACTTTTATTGCTTTCATCTCTTCTTCTTGTTTCTTCTTTTCTTCTTTCTTCATTTGTTCTTGAATTTCCTGTTGACGTTTTAATCGTTCCTTTTCCTCTTTTTCACGCTTAACCTTTAATGACTTTAATTTTTCACTAGCCAGGCTAATTTTCTTCTTTAATAATATATCATTATGGTCATTTAATCCTATATATAAATTTTCTCCATTGATTTTAATATGATCTGTTTGAACCAATTTAATTAAACCTTTGGCTAATTTCATCGATTTTTCAGGATTTCCTTGGAATTTAAAGGTGGCAATACCTAAAGGTACAGCAAATTCAGAATCATTTAAAAACTTAACTTCTTTTATTGGATCACCAAAACTCTTGATAAAATTTGAAAAATAAATTTCACTAATTGAAGTCGGAAGATCCCAAACTACTAATTCTGTTTGTGGTGCAGGTCCCAATGAATCTTTATCAAATATGAATTTAGGTTGTGGTAAGTGCTTAAATGGGAATTTTTTAGACTTTTTATTTGGCTTTTGAAAGTATTGAGCTTTATTTGCAAGTCTTGGATCATTCAAATCTTTTGAACTAATAGATTCACCATTAAATCTAATCTTTTTTGAACGCGTTTTCTTTTCTTCTTTAGATAAATTTTTATCAAGTTCTGGATCATATAAAACCTTATAATTCTTTTTAGGATCTGAATCAGTATGAAATTTTATTTTTTGACGATAGTCAATATGATGCAATAATTTTGTAAATTCAGAATCCTTAACATTTTTACCTGTTTTTGGATCAGAACCCTTTCGTGACTCCGGGATGATTGGACTACTACTAGATACCATGGGTGAATTCAAACCTGAACTTAAACCTCTTGGTCCTTGTGGTGGTTTAGAAGTCACGGTAGATGACGATGAAGCAGATTCACTCAGTGAATTCATATTTGTCGGTACGTATCTATTATCAGTTGATTGATAATGACCCCCTCTATTATGAGCAAATGCGCTTCCAGATCCATGATCTGAACCATTCCTAAATCCTGTGTTACGATCTCTATAACCATTGTTATATCCCCGATACCCAAAGTTCTTATTGTATGACATACTGAAATTATTCAGTATTATTCTAAATTAGAGATTATACCCACCCCTTTTCAAGCTGTTTTCTTATTATTAACTGTATACTAACCCAGTAAACAAACAACTGAACGAACTTAAAGGGTAATGTCTAATTGATTAATATTGAATATATGTATATATATCTCTATCTTTTTGGCATTCAGGATAAGAATAAAAATAAAGTTCAAGTTTAACTCACACTACACGCAGAGGAAAAAAAATTCCACTCCTCAAAAACAAAAACAAAAATAAAAATTTTATAACTACTATTTTTAAATTAAAACGTATAATAATAATAAAATATGAAAAATATATAAACTAAATTATATATATATATATGCGATTAGAAATAAAGACAAGCAGTTGAAACAGGAATGATATGACTTAATAATATAATAATTGAATAGATTTTCACTCAACCTTCTCTTAACTTTAATGTAACATTGTAACAGAAGTGTTGAAAGTAGCAATCATAGGTTATAGATGACTCCGTATTCCAAATTAGAGGGTAGGAACTAGTAAGAATGATAAAAGATTATTTGGTCCTGATATGCTTTAATGGTCCTGCGGAATGATAGAAATTGGCAGAATAATCCTTCTTTCTGAAATGTCTTGTTTTTGGTTCTTGTATATAATGATCCCAGCCTTGACTTTGAGCAAATCTAATAGCCGCTTCTTTTGTATCAAAATGCATAATAGTACCTTGCATATAGTCTGAAGTTCCTTGAAACCCTATTAAATCATTTTCCCAACGATTTCCCTTTGCTAAGACATCCCAATCCAATTTCCAATGAGAACCATTATGGTTAGCTGATTGAGTGGCAGGTTTAGCTTCTTTGAAAATTCTAACAACTCTAGTTGTACCTAAGTCTTTTGGAGCTCCCGATACTATTTCTTTACCAGCATGTATTGGCGTACTAATTTCAGTAACTGATGAATTTTGAAATCTTATAGTACTAGATGAAATAAAACGTACCCCCACAACTGGGAGGGACTTTAAGGTTATTCTAGCAAGCATTTTTATATGCTTGTCAATTTGAAGTTATTTGGACTGTTTTAAACAATAAAATTCTCAATCATGAATGGTACCGTTTTGGTTGGTTCATTTTTCTGCCTGGTTTACCCGGATTTAGATCACATGATTGTGTGCATATGATCATAGAAAATTTAGTACTTCTACTACTTCTACTAGTCCAGCTGGTATAGATGCTATTAATGCAACTACTACTTTACCAACATCTACCCATGCTGCCATGGGTGTTACTACTGCTACTACTACTTCTACTGCTACCGCTAATAATAATATTATAAATTCTAATAGTATAAACTTTGAATCAATAATAATAAATTCAGAATATTATTCAAATTTATTAATTAGTACTAGTATTTCAATATTGTCAAGTAATAATAACGATAATAATAATGACAATAGTACCATTTCATCATTTGAAGGTAAAAGTAATAAAAATTTCTTATTAATGCCAATGATAATGATTATTAGTAACTTATATAATTTGAAATTTATAGTGATTAATTTTTTTTTGTATGTATTTTTTTGTTGCTTGTAGATGTTTTTTTCATGCGATTAAAAACAAATAAAAATTTTTGTTAGACGTGTCTTAGGTATTTTACTTTCTTTTATTTAACCAATTAATATGAGTACTACGCAATTCACACAATCACTTCAGGATATAATCCCAACATATCATGGACAATTTCCACCTCAATTGTTGTTGTACATAGAATCATTATATCAATTAAGTCTTCAAACAAAACCATTTTTACCTAATAATTCAGCAGTTGCACGTTACCATTTATGTGCTTATTTAGCAGCAGAGAAATATCAAGGTAAATATGATTTACCAGAACCAGATGCTAAAAAGATACCATTACAACCAAAATTGGCTTCTAAGCTTTTAGATGATTTTCGTGAAAACTTAATTACTCAAGTAAAATCAGCTTCTTCAACGCCGAAAAATAGTCCAAAGAAGAAAGCCATAAAATCTACTTCCACCAGTCCAGTCAAGTCTAATAGATCTCCATTGAGAAAATTGACTTTAAATGAAAGTAGCCCTCCTACGAGTACTACTGGTTCACCTTTGAAAAGGTTACGCGTCGAAGAAGAAAATTTAAATGAAAATGACAATGCAGAAGATGATCAGGAAGCTATTGATATCAGTCCATGTCTAAGTCCAGCTCCTAAGCTTAATGATGGAGAATCTCCTTTCAACCCTAAAAAGAAAATAAAATCTTTCCCTGAAAAGACAACTTCAACTTATAAATATGATAAGAAACATGTTTCAATAGTTGATTTTATAACATTTGCTAATAATTTTTACATACCATCTGAATTCTCACCAAAGATGACCGAAACATTCCTTATTCATAAGCACAAATTTGCAAAGAAAAGTGAGTGGCTTTTAGCTTGTGGTATTATTTATGCAGCATATATAAGAATAAATAGTGCCCTTTTAACGTCAAAAATTGGTGCAAAACTGGAATTTTTAAATCATTTATTTCAATATCAAAAAGGTGGGCTTATGAAATGGAATATGCAGTTATGGTGTGATATCGTAGGTTCATGGATTAAGGAAGAATCTTGGGTTAAAGAATTAGAGCATAAATATTTATATAATGAAGAATCTTCAGGTGAACTACAGTCATTAGTAGAAGATAAAGCAAGGATTGGAAATGGTTGGAACATATTAGAAAAGTTTGGTATAATGATTCATGGTGATGTACTTTATGAATCAGACAATCAAGAGCAATATTTTAATAATTGGTTAAATGGTGCTTTATCACTAGACTCGTAAGAGTGTTTACCCGGATTTTGGATCATAATTTTTTTTTTTTTTTTTTTTTTTCAGTCTGTACCATCTTAGTAAATAAATAAAAGATTCAATTAGGTATATTTAGTAATTTTTCACTAATACCATATTTGCTAGGTACTTTCTTATTTCTTAGCTTATAGTGGTAGAATTTATCCATATTGTCATTTCTTTGCATCCTACCTTATTTTGCATTTCAATATTCTTTATATAAATATAAATATATAGATTTTCATTTTAGTAACTATAGAGGTTGCTATTGTCATTTTCATTTTCCAGAGTCATACCATAATAAGAATGTCCAACATACCCACTAAGAGGAGAATATCTGATGTCTCATTAAACGGAACCTACTCCAAGAAACCTTACCAATCACAAAGTGATGACGAAGAATACATATCTGATTCACCTCAACCTATATTTGATTTACCTACAAATAATACTAGATGGCAAGATACTATTACCAAAGTAGTAAATGCCGTTGTTTCTATACAGTTCACACATGTAAGGAATTTCGATACAGAATCTGCCCTTGTAAGTGAAGCTACTGGATTCGTGGTTGATGCTAGTAGAGGTTTAATTTTAACTAATAGACATGTTGTTGGTCCAGGTCCATTCTGTGGATATGTCGTATTTGATAATCATGAAGAAGTTGTTGTTAAACCAATATACAGAGATCCAGTTCATGATTTTGGATTCTTAAAATTTGAGCCTTCAAGTGTCAAATATCTCAAAGTAAGTCAATTAGAATTAAAACCTGATTTAGCTAAAGTTGGAACTGAAATAAGAGTTGTTGGGAATGATGCTGGAGAAAAGTTATCTATTTTATCAGGATTTATTTCTCGATTAGATAGAAATGCACCAGAATATGGTAGTTTAACTTATAATGATTTCAATACTGAATATATTCAAGCTGCTGCTTCAGCATCTGGTGGATCATCAGGTTCGCCAGTTGTAAATGAAGATGGTGATGTTGTTGCATTACAGGCCGGTGGATCTACTGAAGCATCCACTGATTTCTTTTTACCAGTTGACAGACCTTCAAGAGCATTAAAATGTATTCAAGAATCGTTACCAATAACCAGAGGTGATATACAAGTAGAATGGCAATTAAAACCATTCGATGAATGTAGAAGATTAGGTTTAACACCTGAGGCTGAGGCAAAAGCAAGAGAATTATTTCCAAATAAGATTGGTTTATTGGTAGCTGAATTGGTGTTACCTGAAGGTCCAGCTGATGGATTAATCAAAGAAGGTGATACTTTAATCTCTGTTAATAATGAAAATATTTCAACTTTTATAAAGGTTGATGAAATTTTAGATAATAATGTTGGAAATGAATTAACTTTCGAACTTCAAAGAGGTGGAGAAGTAATTACGAGAACAATTAAGATTGGAAATTTGCATGATATCACTCCAGATAGATATGTCGATGTCGGTGGTGCTTCATTTAACAATCTTTCATATCAAATTGCAAGATGTTATTGTATTCCTGTTAAGGGTGTCTTTATTAATGATGCAGCCGGATCGTTCGAATTCACATCATATGAAAGAACTGGTTGGTTATTAGAAACAGTTGATGATAAGCCAACTCCAGACTTAGATGCTTTTATTGAAGTCATGAAACAAATTCCTGACCGTCTGAGAGTCCCAATTACTTACCGTCATGTTTCAGACCTCCATACTGAAAATTTCCATACTATTTATATAGAAAGACATTGGCAATCTACTTTCAGATCAGCTATCAGAAATGATGAAAGTGGGTTATGGGATTTTACTGATATTCAAGATAAAGCTCTTGACCCAATTGAAGTAAAACCTCGCTCTGCAAAATATGTTGATATACCATTTGGTGATATTACAAAGCAAGGATGTTCCTCGTTGGTCAAATCATTTGTTCAAGTTAGAACAATTGCCCCAGTTCCACTTGATTCATATCCATATAGAAAAGAAATTTGTTATGGAGTTGTGGTGGATTCTAAAAATGGATATGTGTTAGTGTCAAGAAGATTTGTACCTCATGATATGTGTGATATTTTTGTAATATTTGCTGAATCTATTGACGTTCCTGGTAAAGTTGTTTTCCTTCATCCAAATCAGAACTATGCTATTATCAAATATGATCCATCTCTTGTTTTGGCTGATGTTCAATCTCCAAAATTTAGTGATGTTGCTTTAAAAAGAGGTGATAAATCATTTTTCATTGGTTATAATTATAATTTACGTCTTGTAACAGACGATGTCAAAATAAGTGGAGTTTCTTCACTTAATGTTCCTGCTGCATCTTTATCTCCAAGGTATAGAGGTACTAATCTTGAGTGTGTTTTATTAGATAGTAAATTATGTCTTGAATGTGATACTGGTGTATTAGCTGATAATGATGGTACGGTTAGAGCATTTTGGATGACATATTTAGGAGAATCCAATTGTGATCAATCAACTGATAGAATGTATAGAATGGGATTAGATGTCAGTGATGTTTTAGAAGTTATTCAAGCTTTGAAATCAAATATCATTCCAAAACATTTGAGAATTTTAGAAGCAGAATTTAGTTCTTTAACTATTTATCAAGCCAGAACTAGAGGTGTTCCAGATCTGTGGATTACCATGTTTGAAGAAGCTTGTCAAGATGAAATTAAATTTTTACCAGTTGAGAGAGTTGCGGCTCCAAGATTAAATCAAGAAAAGAGCCCATTGAAAACTGGAGATATAATTTTATCTGTTAACGATAATATTGTAAAGAATATGAGAGATTTCAAACCTATGTATAGTGAAGAAAAGTTAAAATTTAGAATTATAAGACAAAAGAAAGAACTTGAAATTGAAGTTCCAACAGTCGATACTACTAGTTTGAATACTTCACATGTTGTATTTTGGTGTGGTGCTATTTTACAAGCACCTCATTTTGGAGTTCGTCAATTAATGGAAAGTATTCCTTCCGAAGTTTATGTTACAAGAAAAAGTGCGGGTGGTCCTGCTCACCAATATGGTATTGCTACCAATAGTTTTATTACTCATGTCAATGATCATGAAACTAAAGATCTTACTTCCTTTATGGAAGTAGTCAAACATATACCAGATAATACCTATGTTAAATTGAGATTAATGTCCTTTGATAATGTTCCTTTAGCAATCTCGTTGAAAACAAATCTTCATTATTTCCCAACCGAACAACTTGTAAAGGTTGGCGAAGAATGGACGGAATTAGATTCCAAATAAAATCTTTTATATAGAAACTAATGTATATTAATTCATGACACTATGTACAAGGAAAATTTAATAATTTATATGTAAATAATTATAATATTGATTATAAGACTTCTGCGATCTTTTTCAAATGCTGACCTCTAGTTGTAGTGGGGACAAATTTGTCTAAATGTTTTAATGAACTAGTACTGAATCTTCCATTTCCATGGTTTCTGCCTGCTTGTTTTCTCTTGATTCCAGTTCCTGTTTTTATAAATCTTTTGGCAGCTGCATGATTAGTCTTCATTTTTGTTCTGGTTTGAAGAAGTATATTGAATGGAGGCTGCTTTGCTCCCAACACAGCTCTAGAAACTGGGGAGAATATAGCTTTAAGCATTGTTCCGATGATTAATTTTATGAATTGTTTAATTATCAACCTTTCATACTTTTATAAGAATTTTTTTTCAGTATATATTCCAGATAATTCGCAAAGACACGACTTCTATTTAAAACAAAAAATAATATATTTATTCTATCTCTAATAGTCTACTTAATATTTATTTACAAAATCATTTGCAATAATATTTGATTTTTCACACATTTGTTGAAAAATACCATTTTCCAAATTAAATAATTTCCACGGAGTATCAAACTCCTTTACTTCACCTCTATCCATCGTAAGAATTCTATCATAATTAATAATTGTCTTCAATCTATGAGCAATACATAAGATAGTACAATCTTTAAATTCACTAGCAATTGTATTTTGAATCTTACTATCAGTTTCATAATCTACCAGTGATGTAGCTTCATCTAAAATTAAGATCTTTGTGTCTCTAACTAAGGCTCTTGCAAATGAAATTAATTGTCTTTCACCCAATGAAAAGTTTGAACCTTCTTCTTCAACAATTTGATCTAAATGAAACTTATGTAATTTGCCAACATCGTTCTTATTTTCCTTCTCGGCTTGTTTTAATTCTTCAGCTGTAATTAAACCGGCCCTTCTTAATGCATCCCATAATTTAGAAGTTTCATGATCTCCAAATGGATCTAAATTATCTCTAATAGAACCATTGAATAATACTGGATCTTGAGGAATAATAGATAACTTTGATCTTAATTCATTTAATCCAATTGTCGAGATATCAACTCCATCAATCATTATCTTTCCACTTTCTAATTCACAAATCCTATATAAAATAGTCATGATTGAAGATTTACCGGCACCTGTTCTACCACAAATACCAATCTTTTCACCCGATTGAACTTTAAATGTTAATTGTTTTAAAACTAATGGAAGACCAGGTCTATAATTCATGGAAACTTTATCGAATTCAATTTCACCTTGTTCTGGCCACGATGATGGCGGCTTAGTAGAATCAATTGTATATGCGGCTTCTTGTTCCAACTTCAATGCATAATGACAAACTCTTTCGGTCGAATTCATATCATTTTCAAATTGAACAAACATACGAGTAATTAATGATAATGCACCCGATACTTCAAATGAATAAGAAAGCAATAAACCGGCAGTTGCAGGGCTAATTTTAAATACTCGACTAACACAAAACATGGAAATTGTAAATGTTACAATACATCCAATTAGACCTAACTGAATTGCTAACCATTTTTGACTAGCACCCACTAAAAATGATGCTTCATTCATTTTATCAATACAATCATCACTTCTTTTCGTGAATCTATCTTCTGATTTATAAGCTTTAATAGTACTCATACCGCTTAAAGTTTCATTAAAGTTATCATAAACAAATGATCTTTGTACTGCCTCTAACCTTTTGATTTCTCGACATGATGCTTGATAATACAGGGCAACACAAAGGAATAAAAATCCAAGGATTGGTAAAGCAAGAGCAAACCATGGTAAGTAAATAATTAAAAGAATTATAATACCAACAAATTCACCAGAAACTTGAATAATTAATTTCATAGTTTCAACAATTTCATTATCAAGAGTATCAGCATCTTTTGTAAATCTATTAATAATTCTACCCAACGGTGTAACATCCAAGTAAGACATTGGAGCATGTAAAACTCGCTTTATTGCCATTAAAATCATAGTTTTTGATGAATTGGTAGTGATTGTAGCTAATAGAACGTATAACCCGGTAAGAAAGAAAACATCCAATAAATTAAAAGCAACATAGAATCCAATATAAAATCCATTTGATTTATTTTCAAATTTATCAGATATCCAAAATGATAACCATGTATTTGAAAAAATTGAACAAAACGTAGCAAGACTTAATAAAGAGAGGGCCAAAGGAATAGTAACATATGGTGTGAATTTTCCTGATCCATATTTAATAAAATTAAGATAAACTTCTCCTTTAATACTATTAACTGCTCGTTCTTCTTTTTGAATAAGTTTGCCCTTTGATGCATCTTTAAGTGTAACATCTCTAAATTCAGAATCAATTTGATCGTCATCTTCTTCTCCTTCTTTCGATTTACCATTCTTACGTCTAGTAAGACCATTGCTAGTCTGCTCAAATGTAGAACTATTGAATTTAGGAATTAATTCATCAGTAATATCAGTTCCTTCTTGTTCTGTTTTCATTTTCGGTTGACTTTCCACATTGTCATTGTCATTGTCTTGTTTATTGAAAGTCATTAATTTTTTAAAGCTGGAATTACGTTGAGTTAATTCATCCATGGTTCCAACATCAATTGATCCATCTCCGTTTAAATAAATAATACGATTGGCATCACCAATTAATGATAACTGATGAGTAGCTAATAATCTAGTCTTGTCTTTAAGTAAACCCAATAAACAATTTTTAACAACATGTTTACCAACTCTAGCATCAACAGCACTTAAAACATCATCCAAAAGAATAATATCTTGATTAGCGTAAACAGACCTTGCTAAATTGATTCTTGCTTTTTGCCCTCCTGATAATGTGATACCCTTTTCACCAACTTCCGTTAAATCACCAGCTTCCAAATTATCAAGATCGATTTGTAAAGCACACGAATAAATAACTTGATCATATTTTTCTTTATCATATGGTAAACCAAAAAGAATATTTTCTTTAATTGTTGCATTTTGAATCCATGGTGCTCCACAATTAATTAATGATCCATTAATTTCAACTGTACCTGTTTCACATTTCATAACTCCAGCAATAGCATTTAATAATGAAGTTTTACCTGATCCAATTGAACCAGTTATAACCATGAACTCACCTTTTTTAATTGATACATTAATGTCCAATAATCCGGAGAAATTCTTTTCATTGGCTTCTTCATTAGCTTCTGTTGTTGTTGTTGTTGCTGGTGGCACCTCTGATATTTCAGCACCTTCTTCGGTATTCTCCCCTTCACCTTCTTCATTTTGAAAAGTTTCCCAATAAAAGTGACCCTGTTTAATTTCAATCGCTTGGGAACTGTATTCATCATTACTTATAATATAACGATCATTTATTTCAACTTCTTCGGCAGATAAATATTCAGCAATCCTTTTCAACCCAATAAACATATCTGTTACAGTAGAAATACCCATTGGTATAAAGAATATAACGAATGATAATACATCAAATGAAGTAATGGATGAAAACATTGCTGCTGCATTTCTTGTTGTACCTTCGAATCCAAAAAGAACCAAGAATGAAACCATGGATGTAATATTAGTTATATTAACTGAAACGGCATCAATTAAATTTCTTAAACTTTGAATTTTCAAAATTATTGCAACTTCAGCTGTTCTTGCCTTAATAACGCTTGTTAAATAAGGAACTTCCCATGAATAAAATTTAATAACCTTTAAATTATTTAAAATTTCCCGAATGATTTTAATTCTGGCATCAGTTAATGAATTAACTGCTTTTCTAAATTTATATAATTGTTTGGTTGAATAAGTAACTGCACCCAAGAATAAAAGAAATAAAGCAACTCCAATAATACCCGAAACTCCAATATTAACAATCAACAAAGCGATACTTACAATTATTGGAATTGGCATAGTAATACAAAGTGGAGTATAAAGAAATGCACGTTCAATTCTTGATAAGTCAGTAGTCATTAATGAAGTAATTTTCGAAGTTGAAAATTTATTCCTACTTTTTGGACTTAAAGTAAACGATTTCTTTAATATTTTATTGGTAACACTTGATTTGACATATGAACCTGCAAGTGCAGCATTGTATTGATAATGAGGAAATGTCAATGTAGTCACAAGAGTAATGAAAGTAACTCCAACAGCATAACCTATACCAGGAGCAAGGTTAACATGGGAACCAAGATTTCTATTTTCAACAAATGTAATTAAACCTTTAGTTAACAATGGTAAACAAGAAAATGCAGTAACATTGATAATAGAAAATAAACATGCTATTAAAAGAAGGCGTTTATAAGTTAAAACTAAGGCAAATAATAAATTAATTGCTGATAATTGAAAATCTTTTAAATCTTCTTCTTTTGATACTGTAGAATTTGACATAGTTTCACCTCTTTCACGACATTTTTTTTGAATATGTTTAATATGACTATATTCTAATTCTGCAATAAGATTATCATCAAATGCATTATTATAATGTCCAATTGTCATATTTTTGGGTAAATAAAATAAATCATTAGGTTGTAAAGTCCTTCTATAACCAACATTCATAACTGGTGATAACCACCAAAAGAATGTTTTACTCAAAATATTGGCATTATGATATGGATGAGGGGTTCTTTCATTATCTAATGGAATTGGAACATCTTTCTTCTTAAGTAAGAAACTTAATAATCTCTTCTGGGATACAATATCTGATGCAATTTCAAGTGAATTTTCATCATTTGAAGCACTCATTATTGATTGACGGGATTATTTATTAATAATATAATTATAATTATATTATTATAATTTATAATTATATTATTATAATTTATAATTATAATAATACAATTATAATAATACAATTATAATAATACAATTATAATAATACAATTATAATAATACAATTAGAAAGAAGATAATATATTTAAATAAGTTTGATTAGATCTAGGACAACAACAAAGATCGATCATTAGTTGATTGTTTCATCGTATATACCTTACTATAAATAAACGGTGCCGTTTAATAAATGGGTGTTCTTTAACGCGTTTGTAAAACTCCGTCCTCCCAATTTAGGACATTATTCCTTTCTCTATATCCGAGTTGAACTCGGATATAATTTGATTGTTACAAACGCTTCTTAAAATGGAGGCTATGTAGAATATCACTATCACCCTCGCTATTAAAACAGAGCATTATTGATGTTTATGATATCTTGCAATATCTGCATGTTCGTTACGAAAAATCCTTGGCAACGATTTTTGACACATTTAAAATGTCATCATTCAGAATTAAACAATTTCTATTATATTCATTAAGTAGTAAGAAGTAGGCTCAGTAAGCGATAGGGAGCGTTAATGTTAGGATCAATCAATATTTATAGTAAAAATGTTTTAAAGATTAGAGGCTTGCTCACATAATACAATAATTCTATTAAAATTGACAATTGATATATAACAAATAATAAATTAATTGAAGAAATAAACCAATTTAAAAAATGAGTATTTAATTACCGTATGGTATAAGCTACCTTTATTAAAAGATAGGGCACATAATGTAGCTTCTAGACGTAAATAGAAACCTACATTTTCAAAGGCTTAAACTTAAACATTAGTAAGCTACCAGGATTAGATATATCAATTATTGAATGAATTGTTGAAGTTAATAAACTACCAGTTGAATTATTTTGAGATAATGCAATAATCTTTGGATAGTCAGTATTAATTTCTTCTTCTAATTGAACACGCCATCAGCAAATTTTAAATGTACCTTCTTTCTTTCAATCCAGATTTTCATCTGAAGAATAAGCATTAACTAGATCAAGTGGGTTACTTGAAGGCTTGGCAACTGTATTCGGTATACCCTCACCAACAATAGTCTTTGTTATTTTATTTATAGTTTTTGAGTCATTTTTTTTTATGATAATTTTAGAAATTGGCTTAGAAGAAGCAGTTTTTATTAGTGGTTTTTCTATTTTAGACGAACTTGTATGAAGTTGTTTGATTCTATTAAATCTTTCTAGTTCTTTATTGTCCTCAAATTTATTAGCCAATTCAGTTTGAACTTCTTGATCACGTAATTTTTGATAATATTTGGCAGACTCATCATTTAATTTATACGAAGAATTCTGAGATTCCATTTGTAGTTGGTACTCCTTATGCTTTCTTTCTAGATTCGTGGTTAGTCCTTTTATTCTATATTGAAAAGTATGGTATCATACATACCTCTGTTTTCTTTCAATTGTTGTAGAAGAGTCTTCCTTTCACCCTCTCCATCATCTTCTGGAATATCATTCTTCTCTCTCGTACTAGACATGATCAGCTTGCATGTACATTGCTGACTTATATTTTTATGACATATATTTGTTAAGAAAGAAGTATTAACAGTTGTTATTTGTTTACAAATTGATTTCGCACACAACAAATTAAAATTTTCTCATCCATAAAATCATGTATTATTAAGAAAACAATTCTAAGTATATAGGAACAATCTATGAAACTATATAAATACGACCTTCATAAGGAGATAAGATTTCTTCATCGATATTGGAGACATTGGAATGAACCAATTTAAATTTACCATCAATTAATTTTTCAAAATTGATTGATTCAGTTGAGAAATTTAATACCACATAAGCCTTCGGAGATGATGAATCAGGAGTAGTTTGATATTTCAAATATGTAAAGACTTTTTCATTGTCATAATCCAAGACTTTAAAAGAGCCATAGATTAATAAATCTTTAAATTGTTTTCTGACTTTCAATGATTTTCTCCAGAAATTTAATACCGATTTTGGATTATCAATTTGAGAAGCAACATTAATTTCTTTATAATTATCATTAACCCTAGTCCATGGTTCAACGGTTGAAAACCCACCAAAGGCGGAATCATCCCATTGGACGGGCGATCTGGCATGATCTCTGGCAACAAGATTAATAACATCTAATAATTCTTTTTCCTTTTCAGCAAAATCAGGATCATTACCATAAGTTTCTTTAAATGAATTATAATAATTGACAGTATTAATATCTTTATATTCTTCAATAGACCAAGACCTTGGGAGATTCGTCATGGCAATTTCTTGACCTTGATATATGAATAAAGTACCAGTAAGAGTGGTTTGTAACAATGATAATAAAGTAGCTGATGCGTTATTATATTTAACATCACCAAATCTAGTTAAAGATCTTGCTTGATCATGATTTTCAATGAAAACAGTTGACCATGCATCAGTACCATCAATAAAAGAACCTTGCTCTTCAACTGCCTTTTTAAAATCAATTAAATTAAACCCTTTATATTTAAATCTATCACCAATAGAACAACCAACTTCAACAACATTAAATAAAAAGATCATATTCATTTCTCCTTCTGCTGCACTAACATATTTCAAAGCGGCATCTCTTGAACAATGACCAACTTCACCAACAGTCATAACATCATAATTAGAGGTAACTTTAGAATACATTTCCTTATGGAATTCATGAATTCGTGGACCATTCTGAGTATATTTATCTGATGGTTGATAAGTCTTATCGGGAAAAATAACTGGTACATCTTGAAACTTTTGATCTTTTGAATATAAACCAGCAGTATCAATTCTAAATCCATCAACTCCTTTTTCAAACCAAAATTTTAAAGCTGAATCATAAAGAGCATCTCTAACTTCGGGATTTTCCCAATTTAAATCCGGTTGAGTTTTAGCAAAAAGTCTTAAATAATATTCATCAGTAATTTCATCATATTCCCAAGCTGATCCTGAAAAATGAGATCCCCAATTATTTGGTGGTAATCGATTATTATTTTCATCATACTTTGGAGGTTTCCAAACGTACCAATTTCTCTTTGGATTAGTCTTTGAGGATCTTGATTCTTTAAACCATTTATGTTCACTTGAAGTATGATTAATAACTAAATCTAAAATTAATTTCATACCTCTTGAATGTAAGCCATCGATTAAATTTTGCATATCATCTAAAGTACCATATTTTGGATAAATTGATTCATAATCACTAATATCATATCCCATATCATCTTGTGGAGAATCATACATTGGACTTAACCAAACAATATCAACTCCTAAATCTTTAAGATAATCTAATGTGGAAATAATACCGGGAATATCACCAATACCATCACCATTTGAATCTTTATAGGATGCTGGCCAAATTTGATAAATAGTGGCATCTTTCCACCAAGTATATGTAATTGTCATTTTTTTTGTTTAAATTTGAATAGTATTTGTTTAATGTGCTTTTATTGACTTGAAATTATTGTAAAATCTACAAACTTTTGGTGTTTTTGGATATATTCTTCAATTTATAGTCTAAATAAAATCCTTGAAACGGGCTTTTATTTTGAACTAGTTACAATCTACATATTTATTAACGAATTATTTGGGGGATTTTGATCTCGTTAAGAATAAAAAATCTAGCCTATGCTACTATTTCATCTTAATTGTATAAATGATAAATTAGATTTAATTCTCGGAGAAATGAAGAGTAACGGAAATTTAACTGTCGCAAAATTTAAGAAATATTCCTGGGGGAAAATAAGAAAGAAATATTCAAAATTTAAATTTAAATTTAAATTTTAAATTAAATAATTCAACAAACTGAAAAAAAAGAAAAAAAAAATCTAATTAAAATAATTAGAACAAAGAATATTTTAAAAATAAGTTAGATTCCTGGAGAAATTGCATAAATAAAATCATCAAATTCTGGAGATATTGCATAAATTTCCATTAAATTTCCATAATAATTGCATTAAATTTCCGAGTACCTAAATTAATCCATATAATTAAACCCCTCCTCCCCCTCTTCATTTTAGGTAATATTTAATTAATTTAATTATTGCAGAATAAATAAATAATAAATAATAATTAATTAATAACAAAAAGAAATTAAATTCTTTTTAACCAACATGTAATAGTTGGTAAAAAAATATTTCTAATAATAATATTATATTATTAAAAAGAAACTAGCCAATTAAACTTAATTCGGTTTTTGAGAGGCGAACAATATTCTCCTTAACCAAAATTTTTTTGATAAAATTAGAGGCTTTTCTATGCACTAAAGGGAGAATTGTTTCATATTATTTTATTTTAGATACTTCCCGTATTAAATATAAAGGTACGAGTAATAGAACAATTAAGAATTAATAAATAGAGAGAGAAAGAAAGAGAGAGAGAAATCTTTTTTTATTTTTTGAGACGCGGCTAAGTCTCGCAAATTTTAAATTTTACCATCTTTTATTATTACGTATTATAATATGTATTAATTATTACATTTTATTTATTATTACACTATTTAATTTATAGTTTTATATCAATTTAGGGTTGTTAATTTATTATTTGTTATTATTTGCTATTATTTATTATTATTTATTATTATTTATTTTTATTTATTTTTATTTATTATCTATTGTTTTGTTGTTTGTTTGATATTTTTTTATTTTTATTACTAAGTGGGGATAAGAGGCGCCTAAAGGCATTGGGGTAAAATTCTTGATGATGACTAGATTTCACCGAGAACATAGAGAATGTATTTGTATACCATTTCTATTGACAACTAATATTTATACTAACCCTCCTCTGTTTAGTAGTCAATACAAAATGAATAATCTAAAGATTTATACATATTTATCTTTAATAATAAAATAAAATTGTAAAAATCACCTATGTAATTTTAAAATTAAAAATTGTTTTTTTTTTTTTGTGGTTTTTCTTTTTTTTTAAAGTTTTCGTTGTTGGAACCGCGGGGTTCAAAAAATTCTTTTTTTTTTTTAATTCTTTTTTTTTTATTTTTGTGTGCATCAAGAAGACTAAAAAATTTTTTAATAATTTTTTTTACTTTTAAAAATAAACGTAGTTTCAAATTGGTGGTTAATTTATACATTTCCATACATTAAACTATATTGATAATGTCAAATTAAAGTGTAAAAGACTAATACGAATTTCTTTTTCTTACTTCATCTCCTCATTTTTTATTTTTCTTTTTGTATTTGGGTAATATTACAGTATTTTTGGCAACTTAATATCCAGTCGTATCAAAAACAAATCTTCAGTATATATAAACACCCAGATCTCTCCTCTATATTCACAAATGGTCAAGATCTATCTAAAAAATCATTACTTATAACTTGTTGTAAACAAATACATACATTCATACTATTCAAATAAGATGTCTACAGAATACGTCGAGGATGTCAAAAGCCCAAACTCGGTGGTGGTTGATCCAGTGGGTAGAAAAGGAACTGGTGATTCATCAATAAATTCATTTGCTGTTGAAGATTATATTTCTAAATTTTTAGATATGTCAAATGAAGCTAAATCAAATGATCATAAAGAAAAAATTATGCCGCTTGGAGAAGGTATTAGAACTTTCCCAAAAGCAGTTATGTGGTCACTTATTCTTTCATCTGCTTTAATTATGGAAGGTTATGATACAAATTTATTAAATTCTTTCTTTGGTTTTCCTGCTTTTAATAGAAAGTTTGGTGATTATTTCCCCGAGATTAATGAATATCAAGTTCCTGCAAGATGGCAGACTGGTTTAAATATGGGGTATAATTGTGGTTGTATCGTTGGTCTTGCTATTGCTGGTTATGTTGCTGATGTTATTGGTTACAGAAGAACTATGATGACTGCTTTAGCTACATCCGTTGCTCTTATTTTCCTTCAATTCTTTTCTCCAAATAGACAAGTCTTATTACTTGCTTATGTTTTACTTGGTATTAATTGGGGTTCTTATCAAACTTTAACTGTTACTTATGCTTCTGAGGTAGCTCCAACTACATTACGTGTTTATCTAACCACTTATGTTAATCTTTGTTGGGTGTTTGGTCAATTACTTTCTTCTGGTGTTCTTAAGGCAGTTACTGGTTCTTCTAGCGCTAATGCTTATAGAATTCCCTTTGCTATTCAATGGGTTTGGCCAATCCCCCTTTTCATTGGAGTTTATTTGGCTCCTGAATCCCCTTGGTATTTAGTTAAAAAGGGTAGAGATTTAGAAGCAAAGCATTCCTTAAAGAGATTATTAACTGAGAATAAACATTTACCTGATAAAGAAATTTTAGCAACTGCAATGTTAAGAAAAATTCAATTAACTGTTAAAGAAGAAGATTCTGTTTCTGAAGGTATTACTTTCCGTGATTGTTTTAGAGGTTCAAATTTGAGAAGAACTAGAGTTACTGCTCTTGTTTGGATGTTCCAATCTTGTACTGGTTCTACTTTAATGGGTTATTCTACTTATTTCTATATTCAAGCTGGTTTATCTACTAGTATGTCGTTTACTTTCTCAATTATTCAATATTGTCTTGGTATTATTGGTACTGTTGGTTCTTGGTTTGTTGCTAGAAGAGTGGGTAGATTTTACATGTACTTTTTTGGTTTATGTTTTCAAAGTATAGTCTTACTTATTGTTGGTGGTTTAGGTTGTTCATCATCTAACGGAGCAAAATGGGGGGTTGGATCATTACTTTTGATCTATACCTTTGTTTATGACTTGACAGTAGGTCCTATTTGTTATTGTTTAGTAGCAGAATTACCTTCTGCCAAGCTTAGAACAAAGACGGTTATGCTTTCTAGAAATTTATATAATGTTTCGAATATTATTGTTGGAATTATTACTCCATATATGTTAAATCCAACACAATGGAATTGGAAGGCTAAGACTGGTTTCTTTTGGGCTGGATTCTCTATTGTTGCTGCTATTTGGTGTTACTTTGAATTACCAGAAACTAAAGGTAGAACATTTGCTGAATTGGATTTATTATTTGAAGAAGGTGTTAAAGCTAGAAAATTCAGATATACCGAAGTTGATGTTTTTAATGCAGGTAAATTAATGGAAAAATTCGGGGAAGAAAATATTAAAGCCTTCGTTCACACAACTGAAATTTCTGAAGAAAATGAAAAGGTTTAAAATCTTGAAGATTTTAAAATGTAAAAAAAAAAAAAATCTCTCTACTTTATTTTTTTCTTCTATTTTTTCAGTTGTATATTGCTCCCCCACATGCAACGTCACTTAATGATATTCTAATTCTTTTAATCATCCTTTGATATTATTTTATAATTATAATTATTTTTTAAATATGTTTCCACAAATGAAATATTATTATGTATTAACAATTTGTTTTGTTTTTTATGCTTTTGGTAGCGTTTTGAAGTAGTTAACTTTTGATAATGCCTGGCGCACGACTATACATCTCAATAATTAATTTTTTTTTCTCTGTCTCTCTCTCTCTATTCTCATACATTGAAATTTTTCATAAATTAAATTAATTAAGCGGATTTTCTCTTTTGATTACAAATAACACATTTTTATTCAACTCAATTCCAACTAGAGATGGCTTCTGACTCAGCAACTGATAAAGCTACTTTACCGTTTTCGGAACAGCATTACTTTTCTTCTTATGATCATTTTGGAATTCATGAAGAAATGTTAAAGGATACTACTAGAACTTTAAGTTATAGATCAGCCATGTTTAAGAATAAAGATTTATTTAAAAATAAAATCGTCTTAGATGTTGGTTGCGGTACTGGTATTCTTTCTATGTTTGCTTCCAAATCAGGAGCAAAGCATGTTTATTCAGTTGATATGTCAAATATTATAGATAAAGCTAAGGAAATTATATCATTAAATGGATTTGAAGATAAAATTACTTTAATTCAAGGTAAATTAGAAGATATAACTTTACCAGTTGATAAAGTTGATATAATCATTTCAGAATGGATGGGATATTTCCTTTTATATGAATCAATGTTAGATACTGTTTTATATGCTAGAGATAAATATTTAGTTGAAGGTGGTCTTATTCTTCCAGATAAATGTTCAATGTATATTGCTGGTATTGAAGATGGTAAATATAAAGATGAAAAGATTCATTATTGGGAAGATGTTTACGGATTTGATTATTCGCCATTTATTGATATTGCCATGGTTGAACCATTAGTTGATACTGTTGATAATAATTCATTAATTACAACTCCTCATAAATTCTTTGAATTTGATATCAATACCGTTACTAAGGAAGAATTAGCATTCCATAGAAAATTTGATTTACAAGCTATTGATACTGATTTATGTCATGCATATATTGTTTGGTGGGATGCAGAATTTCCAGGTAAAGAAAAAGTTATTTTACCAACCGGTCCAATGAATCATTATACTCATTGGAAACAAACTGTTTTTTACATGGATCAAGTGTTAGATCTTAGAAAGGGTGATAAGATTGAAGGTAGTATTGCATCAAGACCAAACGCAACTAACCCAAGAGAATTAGATATTGAAATTGAATGGGCTGTTAAAACTTCAAGTAACGATAAATCAAGACAACAAAATGGTAAATATAATTATTTCATGCGTTAGGATTAGTGCATTGTTTTTTTTATTCATTTTCTTTTTGTTATATATGCATTGTATATATTCATTTTCTTTTCTTGTATTATTATTTCTTTTAGAATATAATTTTATAATAATAAACCATTTTTGCAATTAAGTGTAAAATCTCTGCGAAAACATCAAAAAATCAAAACTGTTAAAAAATTATTAGTAAAATTCAATGGCGAATTGATTTTTTTTAATTAAATCTTAAATGTTTAGATCTATAATTCGTCGTCAAACGCTTCATACTTCGAGAATACTACGATCCATGTCCAAAACAGAAGAAGAATGGAGAGCCATATTATCTCCTCAACAATTCCGAGTATTAAGACAACAAGGAACTGAAGCTCCATATACTGGAGAATATACTGATACACCTGCTAGTGATAAAGGTTATTACGAATGTGCAGGTTGTAAACAACCATTATATAAAGCAAGAACCAAATTCAAAGCCCATTGTGGATGGCCAGCATTTTATGAAGCTATACCCGGATCAATTAGCATTAATCGTGATACATCTCATGGGATGGTAAGAGAAGAAATGGTTTGTTCAAATTGTGGGGGACATTTAGGTCATATATTTAAAGGTGAAGGTTATAAAACTCCTACTGATGAAAGGCACTGTGTGAATAGTATTAGTCTTAAATTCAATTCATCAGATATTACTAAATAAATCATATAAACTTAAATATATACAGTTTAAAGAACATATGGTATATAGATATTTCTCTTTAATCTTTTATATTCATCACCAAAAGTTTTAAGATATCTTTTATGTTTCTTAATAGCCCAAAGCCACATTTGAGTAGTAGAAATTGCCAAAAAGACCCAAGATGACCAATTACCTACCAATAAAGCATAAGCAAACCAAGCTAATGATTCAAAAAAGTAATTGGGGCATGCAACCAAATTAAACCCATAACCAAATGGAATCACATATCTTTTGCTTGCTTCATCACTTCTTAAACCAGCTAAAGTTAAATGAGTTGTTAAATTCGATAATTCAGCAAAGAGAAATAAGCCTGCAATTGTATAATTTAAATATTCGGGTAAATCGTTGACATAAAAGATATATTTACTTAAACCATCTGGCTTGAAGAAAAATGAATTATCTGGAGATCCATAAATGAAAAAAGAAAGATTAAAACCTGATAAAATCCAATAATGGGAAGAATTTTTAAACACATTAAAAAGTGGCATAGTTGCATTTGAAAATCTATGAACAAAAATAGATTCTAATTCACGTTTAAAATAATGAAATAAAACAAAAGCATAAGCGAACCTTTGAGTCTGAGTATATTCACCACCATAATAATAATAAAATAACGGATGAATTATTAATGGACCAATATATTCAATCATAAAAACAGTTCTCCAAGAAATTTGTGGACCTAAGTCTTTAATTGATAATTCAAGGGCTTTAGTTTCTTTTGTAATACCATTTTCAGCAAATGTTTTAGAAATATCTAATGGTTTTTGCCTTTTGGTAGCTGAATCAAATATAGTTAATCTGATTCTATCTGGAGATGAGACTTTATTAGAATGAGTAATTAATTCAATTAATTCACTAACTGAAGAATCAACCGTCAATTCATCAGTTGACAATCCTTTCAATGATTTGGAACGAGATTTTACTTCAATTGATACCATTCTTGATAACTTGAGCTTATTGAATGAAATGATTGGTATAACCTTTAAGAATTCTGTTGGGTCAAATTATTTTTTCTTTAATAGGAGTGAAAATAACCTCGGTAGCAACTATAACTTTGTAATGAATAGGGGGATTTTTTTGACCAGGAATTTTTAAATAATTTATAGGTGAATCGGTAATTTATCTATATGATATGCTTATTTTTCACCTATAATATATATATAACTATTTAAATATCATTGATTGAAACACTTCATCTCTAAGTTAGATCTCCATATTAAATATGCACTGTATACAGGATATTTCCAGAAACTTCTTCGTTAAATAAAAGATCAGTCGTGTACAAATTCAAAACAAAAATTTGTCAACCACCACCAAACCACAGAAAATTTTAGAGAATCAAAGTGTGACTAATAATAATTTTTAAA
The DNA here is from genome assembly GCA_030563665.1 of Scheffersomyces broadrunensis. Taxonomy (NCBI): domain Eukaryota; kingdom Fungi; phylum Ascomycota; class Pichiomycetes; order Serinales; family Debaryomycetaceae; genus Scheffersomyces; species Scheffersomyces broadrunensis. The sequence continues at coordinate 150,685 of JAJMJS010000018.1, read as the reverse complement.
AAAAAAATCAACATTATTTAAGAAGATAAAGATAGATTATATTACATCATGTCAAATTCAGATTGGGATTCAGTTACTATTATTGGTTCAAAGGCCAGAATCGGTGGTGGTGGACCAAGAGAAACAGTTGCTAAAACTTCATCACAATTAAACGCCGCGAGAAGAGCAGGTGCTGTTGTTGGTACTGAAAAGAAATATGGTTCTACCAATACTAAATCCAATCCAGAAGGTCAAAGATTAACCAAGTTAGATGCTACTGATGAAGTTGTTGCTGTTAAGAAAGTTGAAGCTAGTGTAGGTAAAGCCATTCAACAAGCTAGACAAGAAAAAAAATTCACTCAAAAGGATTTAGCCACTAAAGTCAATGAAAAACCAAATGTTATTAATGATTATGAAGCTGGTAGAGCTGTTCCAAACCAACAACTTTTAGGTAAATTAGAAAGAGCCTTAGGCGTAAAATTAAGAGGTAAAAATATTGGTGAACCATTATTTGGTAAAAAATAAGTTGATTTTTTTCTTTCTTTATGATAATGATGGGTACTAGAATTAGGTTTTTTTTATCTCTTAGTAAAACTATTCATGATTGATTTTTTTCATTTCATACACTTCATGGGTTACGGTTTTTTAATTTTTTTTTTTTTTACTTTCTTTATTTTCATTTTAATAAACACAAGTTAACGTTGATACTTTTGTGTAGATTCATACTGAGGAGAATAGATCATTATGAAAACTTCTGTTACTTTGGTTTCTTTTTTTTTTTTTGGCTTTTTGTTCAGGTAAGATGATCTATAAGTGGGGTATTAAAGGGTTATACTTTTTAAACTTCGAAATTATTTTAGATCGCTGTCGTTGCACAAAATAATTCACGAAGTCAATTTTGTTATTGGAATATTGAAACGAGGAGCATCTACTATTATCTGGCATAACAGATCAATCAAAGATAACGGTTTAATTTATCGTAAGTTTACTAACTACTATCTTCAAGAGTTTAAGATTAGTATTATAATAAATGTTCTAGATCGATTATTGTCTTATCTTGCCGGTATCAAACTCAGTACTAATAAGGGTAAAATTTGCATATATAAAAGTAACGTCGCTAAACTGTACCATCATAAATGACAAGATTTCTTTTTTTTTTTTTAATTCGCACTGTGGCTCGCTATAGTTACCTGTTTTTTTTCTTTTTTTTTTCTTAATAATAATTATAACCAATGGGCATGCTTAAAAATTCGACAAAACCTTAAAGTATTAGGGTTTCAAACCACTAATCTCTTGCAATATCTTATCAATATCTGTTCATTAATTGCTTTTGATAATTTAAATACAATCGTCGTAATCGTTATTTACTATCATTAGTCACTAGAATTATAATTAATTTTAATAATTTTACTTTTAATAGTTTAGCGAAAAAAAAAAAAGACTAAAAAATAAAAAATAAAAAATAAAAAATAAAAAATAAAAAATAAAAATTAAAAAAATTAAAAAAATAAAAAAAAATGAGAGGCATTTACACTAAAGCCTGCATATAAGTAGCACAAGGGATATATTCACGGCGTTGCATAAGGACTAATAAACTTCAAATTTGATTAGGGTAAATTACAATGCGTTATCTAGGAGCATTATCTATAATATAAATAAGCTTTTGAGTAATGTATCTTGAGATTTCCCCACGATTCTAATTACAATGATTATTATAAATACCTCAATATATTCCTTATAAAGTCTTGCTGATCTGGTAGTTGTTCTTTTCATTCTTTTCATTCTTTTCATTCTAGTCACTATCGATTTAATTCCTTCCAGTTTAGTATCATCAATCAAAAGAATAATTATTTACAATGAAGGATCTTTCTGCTGTCAAATCGACTAGTTCAAGAACAAGTATCTATAGAGCAGACTCAGCTTATCCAGATATTACTATATCTCACTCTAGGATCGTAGTTATTGATGAAAAAACTGGGAAAATGCTTTCACCTAAAGGTTCAAATACTGATTCATATGAAACATTTGACGAAAATGAATTAGAGCGTGGATTGAAGCCAAGACAAGTTCAATTAATAGCTTTATCTGGAGCAATTGGTACTGGTCTCTTTGTGGGTTCAGGAGCGGCACTTTCTGCGTGTGGCCCTGCTGCTTTGGTTCTTTCTTATGCGTTTATGTCAAGTATTGTCTATTTTGTTATGAATATGCTAGGTGAAATGGCTACATACCTACCAATCCCAGGAACAGGGGCTCAATCCTACGTTACTAGTTATTTAAGCGAATCTTTTGGGGCGGCGGCATGTTATAATTATGTTTTTATGTATTCAATTTTGATTGGCTCCGAAATTACAGCAGCTGCAATTTTGGTTGAGTACTGGACTACTAAAATCCCAATTGCTGCGTTAATAACCATATTCCTAGTAATTCTTATTGTCTTAAACATGAGTTCGGTTAAATATTTTGGAGAAGCTGAATTTTGGTTTGGATCAATAAAATTAATCACCTTGACTGGTTTAATAATCTTAGGTATTGTGCTCTTCTTTGGAGGTGGTCCAAATCATGATAGATTGGGATTCAGATATTGGAAAGAAGGCGCTTTTTCACAACATCTTGTCAAAGGTGGTGCCGGAAAATTTTTAGCAGTATGGACAGGAATTATCAAATCTGGTTTCTCGTTCATTTCATCGCCGGAATTGGTCGTCAGCTGTGCTGGGGAGGCCAAGAGACCGAGAGAGGCAATACCAAAAGCAGCTAATAGATTTATATATCGATTAGCTTTTTTTTATATACTTGGAACGTTGGTGATTAGTGTTATTGTTAGTAAGAACAACCCAGACTTATTAAATGGTGGCGGAACTGTTGCTGCGTCTCCCTTTGTGCTTGGTATTCAAAATGCAGGAATTCCAGTATTAAATCATATTATTAATGCTACCGTCTTGACTTCGGCCCTTTCAGCTGGTAATTCATTCTTATATTCTGCATCAAGAGCATTGTATTCGACTGCTCGTAGAGGCTTAGCTCCTTCTATCTTTTTAAAGGTGAATAAGCTTGGAGTTCCATATTACTGTGTGTCAGTTTGTTCAGCTATTGGTTGCTTAGCATACCTTAATTGTTCATCTTCATCAGCTAGTGTTTTCACTTGGCTTTCTAATATTACAACTATAAGTGGTTTTATTGCTTGGATTTTAGTATCTTTTGCCTATTTGAGATGGAGAAAAGCCATCAAATACAATGATTTAGAAGATAGAGTTCCCTATAAAACTATACTTCAACCTTATGGTGCATATTATGTCATTTTCTTTATGTCCTTGATTTCACTTACAAATGGTTATGCTGTATTTTTTGATTTTAATGCTCCTGATTTCTTGGCTGCTTATATTACCTTACCATTCGTGTTTGTTCTTTATGTCGGTCATAGAACTTACGATTACCTCTATAATGGTGTAACAGAATTCCTTATTCCGATCGATAAAATAGATGTGATTACAGGCTTAGATTTGATAGAAGAAGAAGAGGCAAATGAACCAGAAAGAATTCCAAGGAATTTTGCTGAAAAAGTTTGGTTCTGGGTAGCTTAATGTATTCAGTTGTCTCCCATTTTTAATTCCTTTAATAACATTAGTATATTGATTTTTGCTTTAATATTCCAAACATATTGAATATGCTTACTGGATCTTTAATAACAATAATATATTCTTTACGTGATATTCTAGTTTACTTATAGTTTAGTTTCATAGTGATATATTCAAATTTATATATAGTTGATCTATTTGTATGTATTATATGTATCTGTTCTATAACTAAATCCCATGCATTTGTTGGGATTAATGTGAGTATCAGAAGCAATTTAATTTAGTTCTAATTTATTCTGTTCTAATTTATTCTGTTCTATCTTTTCTTTCCATTTCTCTTCTTTGCTTGTTCTACAATTAAAATATAAATTTTGTTTTCAACTTTAATTTTGTGCATTAATATTTTTTGTAGTCGCATCTCAAATAACATTAAAAAAAAAAATTATTTCAATTTTTCAATCCAAACAACGAAACCATCATTGAAAGAGTACACTAGAGCAGGCATGTCAGGTTTAGCTCAACAGTTGAAGTCCATCAACGAAAAATCAGCTTCCGTTGCACTTGATAGGAAAACTCGTTCTCAAATCCATTCAAGATCACTTATATTTGAACCTAAAGTTGCTTCAACTCAAGATTTTGATTTTATTTTTCAAGTTGGTATTGAAGGATTAGATGAATTAAGTGATATTGATTCAAGATTTAACAGATTCAGACAAACCTTATTTTCAGATACTTCCATTAATTTTGATAGAAATGTTCAAACTAAAGAAACCCTTGAACAAATTAATAAATCTATAGATGCATTTTTAAATTTAGTTGCTCCATACTATATTTTAAATCCATCACTTAAAGCATTAGAATGGTTAGTAAGAAGATTTCATATTAATATACATAATGCTGAGCAGTTTTTGTTGACTGCATTGCCATTCTATAATTATCCAGTATTTGTTAAAATTTTAAATGTTATTCCAAAGAATCAATTTCCAAGTATTTTTCTGTGGCTATCTGGTTATAAGGATTTATCTAAAAATCCCCCATCATCATCAATTTTAAAAGCATTTTATAATGATTTCCCAATTTTTAATTTATATTCACAATTCTTATTGGAACAGTTAAAAAATAATACTGTTTATAAACAACAATTGGTATTTTATTTATCAGTTACTATTCAACTATTAGCATCATTATCTAAGGAAGTAGATACCTTAAATGATATTTGCTTACCTATTATTTTACAAGTTATTGGTAATTTTCTATTAGCAAAAGATTCTAAATATTCCGAGGATTTTAGATTGTCAGCTTACTCCATCATTTCAGTATTAGGTTCTATTGTGCCATTATCAACAGAATTAATTAAATCCTTTACGGATTCGATTTTACAAGATTCTGCAGCTGCATTTGATTCAAACTTGAGTAGACAAACTTTGATTGTATTGGGCCAATTATGGAATTTTAATCAAGATGGCTATTTTACTGAAAACACTAGTTTCAAAAATTTGTCAATTACAACATTGATCAAAGAAGAAGGGTTGATTAAAGAATTAAACTCAGAGAATTATAAATTATCTAAATTCTTAACATTTTATTTTGTTAATTCATTCCCAAATAGAGAATCATTCAAGCTTTTTAAATTAATTCCATCTAGTCATATCTCATATGAAACCATTTCAACTATTATCAATGAAAATGTCAATTCCACTGATGAAATCACTAGAAAGAACATAATTAGCATCATTGAAGAATCTGGCGAATCATTAACTAATTTGTTTGAAAATGACAAGCTTGAAGATTTAGAAATGAAATTAATGACTACTTTTGGTAAACAAGTAATAATCAATGATATTGATTTTGATGCTGGTGAAGAAGATAATGTCGAGTCTGATGATTCAGATGTCATTGAAAGCATTGAAAGTATCAAGCCTACTTCTAATTCCTTTATCATTTCTGAAAACGATGAAGAATTTTATAGCTTGGTTAATATTTTATTAAAGCATTTAAGTTCTGCTAATGTTAAGGCTCAAAGATCAATTATTGGTACTTTCACTAAGAGAGTGTTTACATCAAACGATTCATCTATTTCCTTCTTGATCAGATTATCTTTGACTCCATCTATCCCAATTTCAGTTGCTATTTCTGCCATTAGATTTTTAAAATTGAGATTTAAAGAAATCTCGGCTCAAGCGTCAACTCCGTTAGATTTTTATTTATTAATTCCAATTTTCTTATTGGGTTTGTATGATCAAAGACAACCAATCAGACAAGGTTTCGGCCACTTGTTATCTATTGTTAGAGATGTCACTAAGGCTAATCATGAAGGAAAGAAAAAGGTTAAATCCACTTTATTTATGGAAAATGAAATTTATAGCAATATCGAACCAAGCAAGAGAGCTATCATTCCACCAAATGATGCAGTTTTATTATGCGGGTTGATATTTGAAAATATCGAAGATGCCGTTCTTGCACCATCAGCATTAAACAAATTATTATTTCAACATCTTTTCAAAAGTACTAAACATAATCTGAAGAAATTTGGTCAGCTAATTTTAAAGACATTTATTTTGAATCAATGGTCCTTAGAATCTTTATCAATTGTGTTTAAATATGGTATTTGGAGTATTATTGGCGAAGAAAATGAAAACGGTAGTGATGACAGATTTTTCTTCATTGAAACAGATTTAAATAATTATGTTACTAGAAGAAGTAACTGGATTAGTCAATGTAAACAAGCCAAGATCGATTTCTTTAAAGCTGAACAAGCCCTTGTTGGTTTAGTTGGTGGCTACAGTACCACTGATAAAAATTCAGCTAAAGAAGCTGAATGGATTAATCAAGCTTTAGACAACATTTCTGGTAACTTGCAAATTGCGGTTAATGAAAGGCTTCTTAAAATTTTTAATAAGTTTAAACCAGTTGATGCTAAGCTTAAGATTTTCAGCAAATTGATCGAATTACTTCTTAATGACTCAATCATTGAAATTGATCCCTTAGACACTTTACAAAGATTAGATATTGATCATGATTTATTCTTAGCTGCGTTAGGATTGGTTCAAATTGGGAGCCAAATTCCTGAACAAGGCTTGGCCAAGAGAAGAAGAAGATCTTCCAACTCAACCAAGCAAGCTATGGTTAAAGAAGATATTAGTAATATTGCAAGCGCACATTTAAAGAAGTTAACTATTGTATTGGATATCTTAGAAAGCAATTTAAGAAAGCAAGTTCCAGATATTGCTCGTCCAGATTTATTGCAATCTTTATTCAAGATTTTAACTGATTTAGATTACTTAGGAAACGATGGTAATTTACCAGTATTATATGCTCAAGAAACATTAGCCAGCTGTATGTCTCTAAGTATCTTGGCTATGAAATCAAGTGACAGACAATTTGAATTTGATTCAAACTCAATCAGAGCTGACTTAATTGTCAACTCTATCAGAGCTGCTCAATCACCTCAAGTGCAAAATAGGCTATTATTGGTCATTGCCGAATTAGCATCATTGGCCCCAGAGATTATTTTACATTCAGTTATGCCGATTTTTACATTTATGGGTGCTCATACAATTAGACAAGATGATGAATTTTCAAGTTCTGCCTTACAGCAAACAATTGCAAAAGTTATTCCTGCTTTGGCAACTAATGGAACTTCATCAATTTCCAATGAAATCGAATTTTTATTAACAAGTTTTGTAACAGCTTTCCAGCACATCCCAAGACATCGTCGTGTTAAGTTATTTACTGCCTTGTCGAGGACTTTAGGAGCTGACAAATCTTTGCATCTTGTGTTATTCTTAATTGGTCAACAATATGTTAATAGTTTAAACAGAACCAAGAACAATGACTGCTTGGAATTTACAATTTCTTTCTTTAAAGGGTTTACAGCTATTGAACAATTGCAAGCTTTGACTAATTTTGCTGAATTATGGAAATTAATTCCATCATCACCACTTGATGCAAAATCTGATGAATATAAACAATTGAGTGCCAGATCAATTTATGGTGCTTCGATATTGTCCTTATCTCAAGATGGTTTAACTAATTTATCAGCAGGGTTATTAACTTTTATTGAATCAATATTAAAGGGTGAAACGAGTGGTTATGCTACATCTTCATTAAAGTCCAAAGTTGCTTTAATACTCTTAGATCCTGAAGTTCAAGATGCGGAAGTTTCTAATGTTTTAAAGAATTTCAGCAATGTTACTTCATTTATTGTTATGAGTTTAGATACTTTCAATGATTCGAATACTATTTTATTGAATTTATATAAATTACTTTCAACTTTCATGGATTTGCTTCCATTGAGTTATTTTGTTGATTCCATTATCGAATTACTTGACGTGGAAAACCTTACTGATTCTGTTTCTATCAAGGTGGCTAGAAATTATGTTATATTAGCTGCTTCTAAATTTGAAAGTGAGTTAAATGGTGGTAATATTAACGAAGTCAATACCAACAGTGTTGTTGGAAAATTATTACCAGTGTTAGTCAAAGGAATAAAGGCTAACATCGATATTGAATTACAACAGGCTTTCTTGAATACTTTCTCAGTCATTGTTAATAAATTTGGGGTTGAATTGGTTGCTTCCAAATCTAAGATTTTAATGGATGCTTTAAGTGCAACCACATCTGAGAACTGTTTATTATCTTCGCATACTGAGGTTATAATTTCTTCAATTAATGCTATGGGAAGTATTATTAATATTCTTGGAGTCAAAGCAATTGGATTATTTCCCAAGATTTTACCACCAGCCTTGAAGATTTGGGAATCAACTACTACATCTGAAGATGAAGAAAGTGCTAAATTAATTCAAACTTCAATTATTATTTTAATTTCTTGTTTAATTAGAAAGTTACCAGCTTTTATGACTAGTAATTTAGATTCTATATTCATTGCCATTTTAAGCAGTGACTTGGTTGATAATAATGTTAGATCAAGCGTATTAGAATTAATTGTTGGTCATGTTGATTTGTCTCAAGTGTTGAAATCATTATGTAATATATGGTTATCAAAAGGATTTTTTGAAAATGATAGTGCTGCCAATCTCGGTTTATATTTAAAAACTTTAGAATTGAGTATTGAAAAGATCGAAAAGAAAGCAGCTATTTCTCAATCTACTATTTTCATGAAATGGTTAATTCAAGCATTCGAGTTTAGACATTACATTGAAAGCAGTGGTAATAAGTTTGATAATAATACTATCCATAGGTTAGAAAGTTCGTTCCATTCTTGTGGTATTGCTTTTGTTATGAAATTAAATGATAAGAGTTTCCGTCCTCTATTTGCTAACTTAGTCAGATGGGCAGTTGATGGTGAAGGATCAACCAGCGATTCTGGTAAAGTCACAAGATTAGTAGCATTTTTCAAGTTTTTCAACAAATTACAAGATCAATTAAAGAGCATTGTTACTTCTTATTATTCTTATTTATTAGATGCTACTGCTGCCCTTCTTAATGATTTCTCCAGTGGAAAGATTGTTGATGTTAACTTGAGACGAATTTTATTGAATTCATTAAATGCTTCATTTAGATTTGATCAAGATGATTATTGGAATCAACAAGGAAGGTTCGATAGTATTTGTGAACCATTATTAGCTCAATTGGTTAATATTGAAGATTCGATTGGTAAATACTTGGTAAAAACTATTACTTCATTCATTTCTAATGTTGCGTCAGATGATTACAACGAAGCTTTAGTTCATGGATTAATCAAATATGTTTCCAATGAAACTGGTCAAAACTCATCAACAACTAAGATTTGGGCAATTAGATCGTTGAAAGCAATCTTCCAAAAGATGGGTGAACAATGGTTAACTTATTTACCAACTTTAATTCCATATATTGCAGAATTATTAGAGGATGATGATGAATCTGTTGAAATGGAAGTTAGGAGTGGCCTTGTACGTGTTATTGAAAATGTATTAGGTGAACCATTAGATAGATATTTAGGTTAAGTAGTATAAGCAATAATAATAACTTTTTAATTGCAAAAACAATTGGTAATAACACGACACTCTCGGAGTCGTGGATGTTGGTCGAAAATTTGTCAGATTCAAAAAAAACTTCTACGAAATTCTATCAAAAAATTTCACTGAGTAAAAATCATTTTATATTATAGCATTTATTAGATCTTACTTAGTGAAGTACCAATTGAATAAACAATACAGTCATGGTATGTTGAATTTTCAGAGTTAATAGGGCATAATCTAAGTAAATTAGAATTACCCAATTAAAAGTCTTCTCGAGCAACAAAAATTACTAACCTTTTTTTTAGTCTTTCTTAAAATCAGCCCAATCATTAAAACCTTTATTTGACAGAGTCTTGGTTCAAAGATTAAAGCCAGCTACCAAAACTGCTTCTGGTATCTATATTCCCGAAAAGAATCAAGAAAAATTGAATCAAGCAACTGTTATTGCCGCTGGTCCAGGTGTTGCTAGTACTACTGGTGAAATCATCCCAACATCAGTTAAGGCCGGAGACAGAGTATTGTTACCATCATATGGAGGTAGTCCAGTTAAAATCGGCGAAGATGAATATCTTTTATACACCGATAAGGAAATCTTAGCAAAGATTGAAGACAATTAAAAATTAAGTAGCTATCAACATCAACATTTCTGAAGGATGTTTTTTCTTTTAAAAAAAATAAGCTTCATCCTAAGGAAATAGCTCTTGAACTCTTGTAAATAAAGTATCTAGTCAGTAAATATAAGAATCTTTTAAAGGAACGAATTGTAGATTTACTTTAACACACTTATAAAACCAATTTCCTGCATATTGGGGATGATCCTGCTATTTTTTTTAATTATAATTTCTTGTGAGGGGGAGGACTGAGAAAGACATTGAGAGTAAATCTTGCCTGGTTTAAGCAGTTTCCTTATCTATCAAATAGGGTTTAATCCATCTAATATAATAACATCAGTAGTTATAGCAGAATCATGGCTGACGCATCTATCACCAATAGATTTGCTCAATTTAAATTGGTGCTTCTTGGAGAGAGTGCCGTTGGTAAATCATCTATAGTCCATCGTTTTGTTAAAAATACATTTGATGATATGAGGGAATCAACTATTGGAGCAGCATTTTTAACACAGTCAATCACCCTTCCAGAAAGCAAAACAACCATAAAGTTTGAAATCTGGGATACAGCAGGTCAAGAACGTTATAAATCACTAGCTCCAATGTATTATAGAAATGCCAACGCCGCTCTTTGTGTTTATGATATAACTAGTCGTGCATCATTTAATAAAGCACAAGAATGGATAAAAGAATTAAAGAGACAAGCCCCAGAGGGTATTGTCATTGCATTAGTTGGTAATAAATTAGATTTAGCCGAAAGTAGAGAAGTTGAACAAGAAGAGGTTCAAGAATATATTCAGCAACAATTTACTGAAGAAGATAATAATAAAATAATCACATCTGAATGTTCAGCCAAAGATGGCGAAGGAGTATTAGAGATTTTCAATAGTATAGGAAGAGCCTTACCGGTAGAAGAAGCCATAAATGGAGGTGCTAATAGAGGTAGACAAGTTGGTGGTAGAAAACAAGGAGGTGTTGATTTGGATAAAGCAAGAAGACAACAAGCAGCTAACAATAATTGTTGCTAAATATAGTTTTCATGTTATTACTATTACTATTACTATTACTATTACTATTATTATTATTATTTGTTGCGAAAATAGCTTTGGAATGTTTGTTTTCTAACTTTATAGATATGTAATTAAAAAGGTTTGATATGATATATAGCCTTCTACAATGAATTTGCAATGATAAGTTTATATGCAGGACAAATGTCGGGTAACCCACCAATTTTTTCTTTTTTCTTTTTTCTGTAAAAATTTTTTTTTTTTTTTTTTTGAAATGCTCTCTCTTTTGACAAAAAAAATTTTCACTTTTGAAGTAACTTCTTCTTGATTTAATACTTTTTCTTCATCATTAAAGCATATTGTTAACTATGTCTGCTCGTCCACAAGTTTCTGTTGTTTCAACTTCAGGTGAATTATCATCTACCCAATTACCATTACCAGCTGTCTTTTCTGCTCCAGTCAGACCAGATATTGTCCACTCTGTTTTTGTTAGAGTTAACAAGAACAAGAGACAAGCTTATGCTGTTGCTGAAAATGCCGGTCATCAAACCTCTGCTGAATCATGGGGTACCGGTAGAGCTGTTGCCAGAATTCCAAGAGTTGGTGGTGGTGGTACTCACCGTTCTGGTCAAGCTGCCTTTGGTAACATGTGTCGTGGTGGTCGTATGTTTGCTCCAACCAAAACTTGGAGAAAATGGCATGTTAAAGTTAACCATAACGAAAAACGTTATGCTACTGCTTCTGCTATTGCTGCTTCTGCTGTTACTTCTTTAGTTTTAGCTAGAGGTCACAAGGTTGAACAAGTTAAAGAATTACCATTAGTTGTTTCTAATGAATTCGAATCTGTTCAAAAAACTAAAGAAGCTGTTGCTATCTTAAAAGCTGTTGGTGCTCACAAAGATGTTATCAAGGTTATCAAATCTAAGAAATTAAGAGCCGGTAAAGGTAAATTAAGAGGTAGAAGATTCACTCAAAGAAGAGGTCCATTAGTTGTCTACTCTCAAGATAATGGTCTTGTTAAAGCCTTAAGAAATGTTCCAGGTGTTGAAACTTCTGATGTTAAACATTTAGGTTTATTACAATTAGCTCCAGGTGCTCATTTAGGTAGATTTATTATTTGGACTCAAGGTGCTTTTGAATCTTTAGATTCCGTCTACGGTTCTGATTCTACCAAATCTATCAAATCCAGCTACACCTTACCAGCCAACATCATTTCTAACACTGATGTCACCAGATTAATCAACTCTGCTGAAGTCCAAGCTGTTGTTAGACCAGCCGGTCAATCAACTCAAAAGAGAACTCATGTCTTAAAGAAAAACCCATTAAAGAACAAGCAAATCTTATTAAGATTAAACCCATATGCTAAAGCTTATTCTGCTGAAAAATTAGGTTCTTCTAAAATTACCAAAACCGCTGCTAAACCATCCAAAGGTCAATTTGCTGATGTTTTAAAGAACTAAATTTAAGTATCTTGTGATAATTAAATTATTTCAAGAGGATATTTATATAGTAAACCAATATAGTGTAATTGAAGAATATATTGAATATTAATATATAAATGATACCTTTATTAAAAGACCACAAAATTTCAAAGAACTAGAAATATGTTGAGTTAATGCAAGATCAACTCCTAGATTTAAGTAAGGCACTACGATTTTTTTATGCAAGGCGATTAAATAAACAAATCTAAAATACATTTTTAATACATAAAATAAAAGCAAGCAAGTTCTCTCCCTTTTCATAAGTTATTGAATTAAATTTAACTACTACTCAATGGAGGAACGACGTTCTCTTGAAAGAAACTTAAACCAGTTGTTGGGTCAGTACCAACAATATTACCTCTAGTGTCAGTGTATTCACAAATAGTATATTGGCCCCAAGCATTGTCACAAGTAACTCTTGCACAACCTAATTGATGAGTACTTAACCAGACAACTTGAGTAAAGTGACCAGTGCTTTCGCTGAAACCTGGTTCAGCAAAGTTATAGAGAGAAATTTCATTATACCAAGCATCAACGGGACTATAACCACCTGAGTAACCAGCGGCCAAATTTTCACCATATGGACCTCCAGAATGAATCAATTGGACATTGTTACAATCAAAGTTACTAGCGGCATAATTGGCGGCATAAGTAGATAAAGTATTATTCCATACTAAAGCTGGAGCACCATGTAAAGCTCTTTTTTCATTGTGAGCACTTAAAATATCTTCTTCAAATTGAATATCTGAAGTGAAAGGATCACCACCTTGAGCTGAAGTGGTTGTAGTTTGCTGAGTTGTGGTTGGAATAGCTGTTGTAGTTGGAATAGCTGTTGTGGTTGGAATAGCTGTAGTGGTTGGAATACTTGTAGTGGTTGGAGGAGTTGTGGATGTGGTAGTTGGAGTAGTTGAAGTAGTAGTTGGGGATGTGTATGTAGTAGTTGGAGTGGTGGTTGTTGGTGGAGTAAGTGTAGTAGTTGGAGAATCAGTAGTTGGTGTAGTAGTGGTTGGAATGATTGTAGTTAAAGTTGTAGGAGTTGTAGCTGGAGTAGTAATAGTCGTAGTCGGTTCTTCAGGTGGTGGAGGGGCTGGAGTATTGATTACCACTACATGAGTATTAGTCTTTACTACAATATTTCCTGTAAAAGTCACCAATTCAGTTACTGGATTAGCTGTTACTATACGAGTTAAAATGATTGGAGCTGCATTGATTGCAGTTAAAGCCGTAGCCAATATTAAAGCACTATTGAACTTCATATTTATTTTAAAGAATGTAATTAGTTGGAAATTGATTATATCCTAAGATTGTAGGATAAAAAATGCAATTGATTTTAAGGAAAGAATGATGATTTAAAGTAGGAAAAGTTTGAAGTATTCTAATTTTCGACAAACGGTTTATCTTTTATATAAATGTATCGAAATGCGTTGACCAGCGAGATTGTAAAGGCTGTCTTATTTAATTATTTTTTATACCTTTGTTCATCTTACATAGTCAAATCAATTTGTCTAAAGCAAAGTATGGACCAGCCTTATTTAAAAATTCAAAAAATAAACAAAAATTTTGCAAGCTAATTTTAATTTTTCAACCAGCCTTCCCCGATTTACATGCAGGTATCGGCACAAATTGGTACCTGTATATAAATGATGCGTTATTTTTTTTTTTAACAATCCTAAGCTGTAATTCCCCCTTTTATAGAATATCAATTTACAGGTTACGCATTATCTTGAACTCGTTGACAGATCAAATAAATAAAAGAAATTCAAAAATATTTCTTGCACATCCTGCAATAGTAAAATTTTACTTGATTTTTCTGGAAAATATTGCTGTACTTCATCTATTGTTGGATTCAAGAAATTCTTGATCCAAATAATATTCAGCCTTTCCTATCTCGCTTTCTGATTTGATCCTGGGTGTGTTTATATCTTGATAGTCATCTACAAATTACGAGAAGATGCTAAAAGGTTTAAAGAAAAGGGCACTGATCCTACTGTTATCACCCAACACACTTCAAGCCAGTACTGCCTCAGGTGAATCCAATTTCGATAAAGTACTTAATCAAGTCCATGATTTTGAAATAGCTTTACAGGCCATGGATTATCTTTTAGATGATAGAACTGAAGAAGGTACCAAACTTTTACAGCAAGAATCTAAAAGGAGAAAAGATTCTGGGTCTGATCAACCAGCCGGTGTATTCCCACTCGCTCTTGGTGTTATGGAATTTATTGAAGCAACTTTAGGATTCGAACCCGAAGTTATGGAGAAGGCAATTAAGACCTTAAATGAAGCCGAAGCTGCCTCATTAACCAATTCAAAATATAATTTAAAATATAATTTGGCTACATCATGTATTTATCCACCTGGTACAGAGTTTCAAGTGACTTATGCGGAACTGACCTTATTAAATGCTTTACTTATGTTATTAAAAGAAAATAATGGAATGGTTGAAGGTGCCAAAGCATTATTTAAATTAAGAAGAGCTTATCAAACATTAGATTCTATATATAAGAAAATAAAAGATCTGGAACCAGTATTTAATAAAAACTTAGCCAAATTAAAGAAGGATATGGCTAATAATAATAATAGTGTTAGTACAGTTGATTTACCTGGATTTGGTCCACCAAACTCAGCAAATAGTTCATCAACTTCATTACCTGAAGATCTTAGATTAATGAAAGATTTAGAAAAAGTATATCGAATGAGAAAGTCAAGAATTGAAGGTACAAATATTCATCATGAATCAGCTCCAGTTAATTTATATGAAGGAATGGATCTGTCAACTTATTCATCTAAGATGAGTAGTAGTTCGAATTTTGTTGACTCAAGATCAGTCTCTCCAGCTCCACCTCCAAGTATAATTGTGTCTCAAGATGGTGGTGATTCAGATGAAGAAGGAGATGAAGATTTTTCAGATGCATTTGAAGAATTAACATTTGATGATAATAAAGGATCTTCATTTGTTGGTACTGCAGAATCAATAGTATCTTCAGTTGAATCATCAAGTGCTGTATCTGATTCGGACAATCATTTACATGTATCAACCATTGATGAATTTATTCATTCAGGAGTACAATTATGTTTTGGAATTTTACAGCTTGTTTTATCGTTGATTCCTCCAACCATTGGTAAAGTTCTTTCTATTGTTGGATTTAGAGGTGATAGAGAGACTGGTCTTAAAATGCTTTGGAGAACTGCCATCACAAGTCGTAATATTCATGGTGATTTAGCATTATTATGCTTATTAGTATTTTATGATGGACCTGTACAATTTGTTGATGTTGGTTTTCAATTACCAGGTCACGAAGATGAAAACGTTAAAGATATTCTTAATATTGAATCAAGATCAACTATATCAGATCTGGAAATTAAAAAAATACTTCAAAATCCATCGTTGTATACCCCTCAATTATTAAAAAAAGTAAGGAAAATATTTCCTCATAATGCATTATGGTTACTGCAAGAAGGTAGAATTTTAGCATCTCAGGGTCAATTAGCAAAAGCAACTACAATAATGCAAAATTTTACAGATGATGAACATAGTATTATTAATATGCAGCAAATTGAAGCGTTATTAATTTTTGATAGAGCCATGCTTTATAGTTTTCAACATAACTATGTAAATGCAGCAAGAGATTTCATTTATTTAATACAAATTAATTCATGGTCTAAGGGAGTTTATTTATACATGGCTTGTGCATGTTTTTTGGAACAATATAGAATGATTAAAATGGATTTAATCAAAGTTGAAAACAAAGAAGAAGAATTAAAAAAATATGAGAAATTAACTCTTAAATATTTCGAATTGGCTCCAACGTATGTACCTGGTCATGGAGTTAATGCATCACAAAAGAAAGGTGGTATTGGAGGTAGTACAAAGCAAATGCCATTTGATAAATTCTTATTAAGAAAAGTTAAACAATTTGAATCTCGAAAACTAGAATACCCTAAATTATCATTGATTGATTTATTTGGAACTTCGCTAATTCATGAATTAGTTTACTTTTGGAATGGATATAACAGAATGGCACGTAAAGATTTAGAATTATCTATTCAATTGTTAGGATACTCTGGAGGTCCAGACGAAGAATTATCAGCCAATTCAGATACCAATAGTTATACGTTAATTGAAGAAACTTATGATGAAGCTTTAGGAAGATATTTCTTACAAGCCATGGCTCTCAGACTGTTAGGTAAAGTAGAGGAGGGATTAAACATTATAGATTCCAACATTATCCCTCACATTATAATTCATGATATTCCCCAATTAAAGTTCCATAAACTGGTCTATAGTCCTTATTTGTATCCTACTGTTATGTATGAAAGAGCCATGTTTATTTGGATCTTAAGAACTCGTAATACTTCGGAAAAGGCAGAACTTAGGAATGCGGTTAATGAATCCAAGAGTTGGTTAAAGAGAGCCGAATTGATTGGAGAAGGTGATTATGAGCTTAGTAACAGAACCGGAATGAGAATTAAAGCGGCCGGTGACAGATTAGATCAATTAGGAAAATCGGTGGTTTAAATAAAAAATAATTAAGGACTTTATTCTGTATATTTTCAATCAAAAAAAAAATCTTTAGATTTTATATCGTTTCTTTGTAAAATAAGGGGACATTACTCGTATATTTATTTAATATAGACTTTGTCATTTCTGATGATGATATATGAATGTAAAAAATGCTATAAAATTTTCTCTAATATTACTTTTTCATTTTTTTCTTAATTGAAATAAGTATCTACCATTGTATCTGCTACATTGAATCCAAAACAAATAGTTATAAACCATCCAATGGCTAATAATGGTAAGATTCCCGCTAAAATAATTAATTGTAATAATCTAGCAGGAGTATAACTAGAATTTGATCTTACAACATTCGATGAACTTATGAATGGTAAAGAATTAAAGCCATAAAAAGTTATAATGAAATAATAACCAACTGATCCAAAATATAATGAATTTCCTAATACAAGTGATACAATTGATTTTTTAATTCTTAGTAATGGTAGCAATAAAAATTGTAATAAATAAAGTATAGTCCAAATAATTAAGAATGAATTACAATGAATATCAAAGCAAAATCCCCATTCAATATAATTAATATTATATTTATTCATACCTCCTAAATTACCATAAGTATTATTAAATAACTTATTGGTAATAAACCAAGATATTGTTGCTATTATTATTCCAGTTAAATAAAAGTCAATAAATACCATATAAATAATTAATTTTATTATATCCCATAATCGAGGAGAATAAGCCAATCCCCAGGCAATTGCACTTATTGATAAGAAGGTAGTTAATAATATAAGAAATGATGGATCATCTCTTGTATAACTTGATTTTCCATTAACTGTAGTTTGTTGTTTATAAAAATAATGAGATCGATACATTTTTTTGGGATTTATAATTAAATTAAAGATCTCCCAAATTGCCGTTTCAAAATCTAGGGTGGTTGGTTTAAATAATCTTTTAACCATTTTTTTAAATACTTGGAATCGGTCAGCCATTGTTGTTGTTGTTATAGTACTGGGTGTATAAGTTTTTAATGAAGAACCAGTTGATATTATTGATCCACCAACAGTTGAACTTGTAAATCGCAGAGTCCCTGGTGTGGTTGGAACTTGAGGAAATAGATCTTGAGTACTATAAGGTAAATTGATTCGTTTGCTCATTATATTTTAATAAATTTTTAATTCATCTAACTTATTACTTTTAATGCATAACGTAGCCCTTTCTGACAAAAAAGTTAAAAATATTCAGTTTTTGTTGAAAATGACATCACGTGATCAACTTGTTTATAGTTAAAAAAAAGCAATGATCATAATATTTGTCATACCATTATTCATTATTCATTATTCATTATTATTCATTATTCATTTAAAAACATGTCAAATAATCAACATAGACCTTCAAATCAAACTCAGACTCAAACTCAAACAGTAGTGCAAACAGAACAAGCACGTCCTATACTAAGATTAAGGAATTCTGAGAAGAAAAAAGATGGGAAATCCAAGCCAATTGTACAATGGAATGAAGATGTAATAGATAATGAACATATGGATAAGAAGAAATCTAAAATATGCTGTATATTTCATCCACAACGAGAATTTGGAGAAGATTCTGATTCTTCAAGTGATTCGTCAAGTGATTCTTCTGATGATGAATCAAATAGACAAGGAGATGATCAAAATAATAATAATAATGATAGTAATAATAAAGATGAAGAATTTGTTTGTGATCATGGTCATGTTCATAAGAAGAAACATCTGAAGGTTACCAAACCCAAACCAAATGCCTACGAGATCCAACCTCAATATAAGAATCAATCAGTATTACCTTTTAATAATCCTGAAGAATCTAGTAGTACAATCAAGAACTAAATTTTTTGATCAATCAAAAGTATTTTATTTTATTTTATTTTATTGTTTAGATCTATAAATAAAATTAAGAGCCTTTTATTAATCATTATTATAATTATTAAATATTATTTATTATTGCATTAATTTAGCATTAGCATCATCATGAAATATATTTTTAAATTCCGTTTCCCACATATTACGTAGATAAGCATCTTTATTTTCAAAAGTAATAATAGGACTTGAATCACTAGAATTTTTAGGTAATTTAGTTGGAAAATGTTTAAATCTATTTAAGAATCCAAGAACACCCGTAGTTGGAGAAGATGATTTTCCTGAAGCAGATGTCTTGGTGGAGAATCTTAATCTAATTGATGTATATTGAGTTAATATTGTTTCATTTTGAATTTTCAAATTATAAGAATTTAAATTATCCATAGTTGAAGGTTTAATTGAAGATGATGATTCATCAGTTGAATATAATTCTTTATAATCTAAAACTTTTTGTTGAGTTCTATTTAATTTTTCATTGGATTCAATATTATTATTATATCGATCAACAAAATTATTTTGAAATTCATTAATCTCTTCTATAATTTCATTAAAATCATGAGAATTTAGCGTTAAATTATCAATCATTGTAGGCGATTTCCACAGCTCTAATCTATATTGTGTATCAACATTATTATTATTATTATTATTATTAGAATTCGTGGTAATATTATTAATATCATTATCATCTTCATCGGATGGATCATCCAGCTCACTTTGATAATTTATTGAATTGGTAGTTTTTGTAGTAGTTTGAGTAGTTGAATCTTTTAATGATAACATTGGAACTAAAGAATGCATACTGTTATGAGCTATATGTATAATCTGATTCATTTTATGATATAATTTATTATTGGAAGATTTTGATGAAGAAGAAGGATGAGTTAAAGGAGTTCCAGATTTATCTATTAAATTTTGAAATGAATTATCTGTATTTGATAAAGTTGAAGCTGTCATATTATTATTATGATTATTGTTATTATTATTATTATTAGTATTAGTATTAGGATTATTAGTATTAGGATGCTTTATATTATATTCATCTCTTAATACAGTTAAAGGCGACACACTATCTTTCTGTTGTTCAAGTTCACTATTTGATCGAGAAATATTATAAGAATTCCAACGCTTTAAATGGGGTCTATTGTCATTAGATATATTTCTTAGATTGCTATGAGGTGGATTGGCATGATTATGATTATGATTATTATTATTATTATTATTATTATTAGATAAAGTATGAGTTGAAGATGATTTTGTTAATATAAAATTTTGGTTTAAAGCAGTTTGTAATAAATCTGAATTATTACGAGAGAATCTTTTTCCTCTTGTTTCACTTGAAGTTCTTAAATTAAATGAATCTCGATTTGATGAGAATGATAACTCCGAGTCTCGAACTTTAATACTATCAATTGAATTTCGTGAATCTCGTGAATCTCTTGAATGTTTATTTTCTCTATCAATATTTTCATTACTTCTTGAATTAATTTGCAGATAATAATTTGGTTGTGAAGTTCTACTTTGATGTAAATCATTAATCATCTCTAATTATAGTAAATCATATATTCTATTCTCATTTAGTATTATTATACTTATCTCTGTATATCTCATCAAAAGTAAATAAAATGTAAATATTCAACGTTGAATGGTTTGAATAATTTAAATTAAATTAAATTAAAAAATTAATTTAATTTAATTATCTTTATCTCTTTGTTGGTTCTGTGTAATAAATTATTTTTTTGGCAGATCATTTTTAATTTGTGATTGATAAGAGAATTTTTATATACAACACAATAATAATAATAACAATAACAATAACAATAACAATAACAATAACAATAATAATAGTAAAACAATACAGAAACAATAGTAATAATAAAAAGTTATCTAATAATAAATATCTAATAATAAATCTATAATAATAATACAATAATAATATATATATATATATATAAAAAAAATTATCTAATAATAAATATCTAATAATAAATCTATAATAATAATACAATAATAATATATATATATATATATTATAAATTATTTATCAAATCTTAACAACTTATCATTTAAGCTCATATAAGCACCTTGAATTAATAATTTCTTTCTTGCAACAATTAAATCACTTAAATTTATAATTCTACTCTTTTCTTTCAATATCATTTCAACTTTATTCACATTCCCTTTATTAACTATTTTTTCAAATATTTCTGATAAATCTTCAACAGTTTTATTTAAAAAATCTTGATTTGATTCAAAAATATCAGAAAAATTCCCCTTAGCCAAATAATATGCAAAACAATAAGTCCATTTTAATGTTTTCCGTCCAAGTATTAAGGCTCGTATTGCGTCCGGTAAAAATTGTATATCAGTCCATGATAAATTCTTTTCTTCACCTTTTCTATTTTCCATATATAATTTTGCTATCGTATGAATTGTTGTCAAGGTTTTTAAATCTTTCTTCGTTGAACTTTCATGAATTGAAAATCTCTTATAAAAATGTAAATATCGTTGCAATGATGATCGACTTTTATTCTTTCGTTCCAGAACTGGACTTGATTCTTTAAATTTATTACATTTATAATAATCTGTAGTATGAGAACTCCATGGCCCTAAACAAATCCAACAAAATTGATGGCTACATTTTTTACAAGTCATATGATTACATCCTCCATTCTTTTCAATATGGGACTGACATTTGGGACATCCATTAGTATTAGCTTCTATCCAATTGGCAGTTTCAGAATCATCGGCACATTTTTTTACCCATAATTTAACAATCCAGCATGGACACGGTAAATGATTTTCATAATTACAGTTAAAACAAAACTCATGACTTTCAGTACAACTCACAATAGGTACTCTACTAATATCAGAAGATTCCTTTACTAATTCATAATCATTTCCTTTAGTTAATTCAGTAAAACTTGAACAATCAGTTGATGGACACCATTTAAAATTTGTACGCAGATTAACATAAACTTTTGCAGTGGCCATTAATAAGGAATCCGATTCAACCGTCGTTGATTCAAATGCTAATATTACATCTATATCTTTATGCGGTATAGTTAATGAACAATTTGGATCAATGCATGATATTAAATTTCCATTGTAAATTCCGTTAGTTATATAATTTTGATAGCAAGATAAACAAAATTCATGATTACAAGTCAATGAATATGTTTTCGTTCTTTTATAATATTCACAACAAATTGGACAATTATATTCATCAACTTGTTGAAATGTATTATTTGATCGTGTCTTATGAGGTAATCCACATTCTTTTAAAAATTTTTTAGTATTATCATAATAACCATTTATAACTTCATCAGGTTGCCACTTTTTATAGTGTAGCATGATTAATATATCATCATTTGAATAATTAGGAAGATGACTCTTAACTGTAGGGATTTTATCAAGGAAATTAATCTCTATAAAATTTTTTAAAGTCCAAGGATAATAAACTATATTACTAAATTCCCCCGTATAGTATGATTCATCAACAGACCTAGTTTGGGTATCTGAATCATCCACGGAAATAAACATTTCATTTTCATCAGAAAACTCGATATCATCATCTTCATAATCGAAATCAATCGCTACGTCTGACATGATTTATAGATTATGTTATTATTATTATTATTATTTATGAGTTTTTGAAAATTTTAGGATAAGTAACAATTTTTATATGACAAAAACAAACCTTTTTTTTTCTTTTAACTGCTAAATAATGTGCGCAAGAATACACATATATACATAATATACATAATATACATAATATACATAATATACATATTATACATAATATACATAATATACATAATATACATAATATATAATATAATATATACTCTATTCTATAAATTTTGATAATATATTAATCTCTTGACTAATTAAAGAATTAATAATTATTTTATTAGAGCTTTTTATATCTGATAAAGAAGTATATCTTTTTAATTTTAATAAACACCATTGTTTAATAATTTTATTAAATTTTTCAAATTCTTCCTTTGTAAGATCAACTAAATATCGTTTAACTCTTTTAATTAAGATATTCTCTTTTTGCTTTTTAATTGATAAAAATTCTTCTTTAAACTTTCTATATGGTAATTCAATTAATTTTAATACAGCATAAGTTTGGGGTGTAATATTTCCATCAAATGTAATATTACACGCTAAAGACCATGATTCTGCCACGTCATCTTCATGATCATGATCATGTCCATGTCCACCATCATCGTCGTCTTCTTCTTCATGATGCTCGGTTTCTGTCACCACGTGATTCAATATATGAAATCCTATTGAATCTAACCATTCAAATTTTTCTTCTATTTGAGCTATTTCTTTCTTTGTTGATTTTGATTTAATTTCCTTAATATATTGAAATAACTGTACGGCTAATAAACAACTATCATTTACATTTCCCTCAGTTATAAACCCATACCTTTGTAATAAATATGGATTTGATAGTTCATTACCATATGAATTAAATACTTCATAATTAAATTCTGATTTCGTGGGTGCAACAAGTATTATATCACAACATTTAGTACTATCAGATAAATCTTCAGCAAGTACTGCTTTTGCAGATGTCATTTCTTCTTCGGATACAGAATCAGTATCTTCTTCTTGTTCATCAGAATCTGCATCAGAATCTTCAAGCTCTTTTTCAATCTTCTTTATGTAGTCTAAAGTTATTGATGTTATCTCTTCTTCTTCTTCTTCTTCTTCTTTCTCCTCCTCATCGCCATCTTCGTCGTCATCATCTTCGTCACCATCATCATCATCACCTTCGTTATTTCCTTCATCATCACCTTCGTTATTTCCTTCATCATCATCATCATCACTTACAACTTCCATATGGTCACATTCCAACTCTCCACACTCTTCGCACACGTTTCCATCACAAACGAAATGAATATTTTCCCGTCCTTGAATTTTATTATCAATTAATTCTGGTTGTAAATGATTAAATAAATCAGCACCTGGAACCATACCTAATTCATAATAATTATCAATTGTAAAGGCTCTTGATATAACTGATTGAACGATTTTTCCAAATTCATTAATGATATCTTTATATTCTGTTAATATTAATTTATAATTATTCTCATCTGCTGATGATATTTCAATGTTTAAGATTGGTGGAATTGAAATTATGTTTGAATTTAATTTTGCAAATTTTATACATTCAATTAAGAAATCAATTAATTCATTAGGATTCAATAAATTTCTTAAATCAACTTCAGTATTTCTAAGGAACGATTTATCAGTATCATTCCATAAGCAAATTGGGACTAATGAATTTTTAAAATCAATGGATAATAAATATTCATACCATGGTGATTTTGCACCTATATCTAGTTCATAAATTACTGATATTATTACTCCATACATTCCTCGGGTTAAATCGACATTTTCGTTAGATGATTCGTAATCAAGTAATAAATTATAAATAAATGAATTCTTAGGTGATAAGGTATTACTTTTCGGTATACGAAGTAATAATGGATCATCATCGTCTTCTTCTTCTTCTTCATTATTTTTATTTTCAGTAGTTGGTGGCATAAATACTCCTAATCCTCCAAACTTGGATGGCCCAACTATAAGATCACTTCTCCAGTAAGAATTCTCAGTTAGCCAGTTTATAGCATGATCAATATTTATAGTTGAAGACATTCTTCATCAGAACGAAATCAAATCAAATTATATCAAAATTAATGGTAACTCTTCTTACATATATTATATTATTATATTGGTACATGCAGGAAGGAACCCTAAGTTCCGGGTAACTCACTTCACTTGAAAAAAATTTTCACATAGTTAATTTTCTGCTGTAAGAGTATAAATAGAACCAATTCCCCTAATCTCCCTTATTCTGCTCACCATCATCAGTAGTGGTTATACTATATCTATATATATATAACTATTATTTATAAAGACTATTTGTTGTATTAGTTTTCATAGCATAGATGTATGTGACTCAATACTTCAACCCACCCATAGCTAAGTAGTGATTGACCATACTAACAATTTGGTCACAATCATTACTTCGTTTCGGTCTTTTAGAATATAATTTATATTACGGCATTTACATGTGTTTACATTTAAAGTTCTGGTAAATAACTGTATCATCTATTTTGATGATATTATGATTATTCAGATGAAAGCATGGTGCTACATACTTTTTCTAATTATTTAGTTTTAACTTTTAACCCTTCATTGTTGTAGTAATTGTAATTGTAGTTCATGGTTTGATTGTTAAAAGAGAAATTGAAATCTTCCTTTTTACTTTTTTTCACCTCTATTAAAGTCACGTGATAGATCACGCCTCTGATTTTTTTTTTCTAATTTTTTTTTTTTTTTTTTTGCCCTTCTACAAAGTTGGAATCAATAATAAATTTTTAATTAATTCCAGTGATACTCATTGAATACATCTTGTATCTCGTCAGATCATATACCATACCACACTATGGCTCATAGATTACTTGTTAATGTCATCTTTACGGGTGCTTCTGTGTTTGGCCGTGCTTTCACAGAAGCCTATAAACAGGCTGCCAAAGCTTCAGCAGCTGGAAGTGCAGCAGCAGCTGGAGGACCTGCTAAAGCTGCTTCAGCTGGTGGAATTTCAGTTGATGAATCCCTTAAAATCTTAGGCATAGAGAGAAAGGATTTAAATTTGGAAAAGCTAGGAGATAAATATAAATATCTATTTGATGTCAATTCTAAGGAAAAGGGAAATTCATTCTATTTACAAAGTAAAGTATATTATGCCATGGATAATCTAAAGAAAGAACTAGAGTATTTAGAAAAGATTAAGAATCAAAAACCTGAAAAATCTGCTTAGTTTTCAAATTTAGCTAATTAAGAGATATTCAATTATCCCCTCAAATTCATAGTTTGGAGGTTATTATGACTTTCAAACAAAAAATATTTAATGCATGTAACTTATAATAAGATATAACCTGATTTTTCTAAAAAACGAATCCTTCGTATTGATTCAAATGTATATAGTTTTTCAAATTAGAATCAATAATAATAAATGTTAAATCGTATATATATAAATATGTATATATAAATAAGGGTAATAATTATTGTAATTTTAATTTAGTATACGATCGTTTACTCAGAAATTTTGAGCACACAAAAGAAAAAAAATATATAAAAAATAAAAATAAAACAAACGTATGCATACTAAAGTTTAAAGAAATACAAACATATATATATATATATATGGGTATTTATTCATTTCATAGAAAACCATAATCATCTTCATATAGATAAGTCACGTTGGAAAGCATCGTTGTAAATAGTTTTTCACTTGAACTGTAATTAAAGTTAAGAAAAACATAATATTGAAATCTTCCAAGAAATTATAAATCAAATGACAAACAAAGAAGAGGAGCAACTTCTTCAGGATGCTTCTACTTTATTGATGTTTGCTAATGTAGCAGCTAAGCAACAACATCAACATCAACACCACCACCATCAACAACAACCGAATACCACCAATAATGTGTCATCTCCTCAGCAGCATTCTATTGTTGGGAGCCCTGTAAATAGTGCTAATATTCAACAGCCTACAATACATCAGAACCACATTCCTCCTCCTTTACCGGTAATCAATCAATACACAAATCAAACAAGTCAGCAGCAGCAGCAGCTACCACAGCAACAGCTTCAACCTCCACATTTTGTAACTTCGCATATACACCCAATCATTCAACAACAGCAACAGCAACAACAACAACATGTTCAGCAACAGTATAATAGAACTACACCACCAATACCATCGAATAATAACATAGCCTCTACCTCGGCTAGTCATTCGCCTCAGGAAACCTCAAGAAAACCATCGAGAAGCTCTATTGGTGCATTGATGAATAGTCCAGAGCCTGAAACCATTCCAGTATTTATTCCAACTAAACAAGAAGAAAAGCCAATTCATCAAATTCCATTGAGTACTCTTGTATCACCACCCATTTACCCGGTTAATACATCTATGAAAGATAATGAATTTGGAAAAACCCATCAAAGATCAAAATCTTCTCCTGAAATCGAAAGACAACCACTGATAGTGACATCAAAATATCAACATCATAAACTTTCACCTGGTCCTGGCTTAAGAGGAATTAATCTTGAAACAGGTCAAAGAAATACTGATAATGCAGTCATAGCAGCTGCCGCACTTGCTGCTGCGGCGGATATACCATTACCTTTGAAGCGAGTCGAAGAACCTGTTGCTAAAGTAGAACCACAGTCACAACAGCAGATACCACCACAGGTAGCAGCAGTAGCAATAGAAGCAGCACCAACCTCAGTACCAGCTGCAGTAGCAACTCCAGTGCCAGTTCCAGCTCCATCACCACAACCACAGCAACAACAACAATCAGAGTTATTACAAAACCCAGAACCAACTGAAGATATAAAGGACGAGGACCAATTAACTGAGCCAGAAGAAGAAATAGGAAACGAAAATGAACATGATGACAGAACCGATGATGAAAAGACAGAGGATGAAATAGGTTCAAGATTACAAGAAGAAACGATCGAAGATAAGAAATTTCCAACTTCTTCACAAGATCAAGTCGAATTTAAAGTTGAATTCAATATTCCACCACTTAGTTCTTATCAAGTGGATGCTGATTCTGGTTTGATTGGATGTATATGTGGCCTTGAAGATGATGATGGATTTACTATTCAATGTGATGTCTGTTACAGATGGCAACATTGTGTTTGTATGGGATATAAAACAAACGAAGAAGTTCCTGAAGATGAGTATACATGTTATTATTGTGACAAATCCAAATGGGGCAGATTCAATGCCGAAGAATGTCGAATTGAAACTCTTGAAAGACTCGAAAGTGATTTTAGACAAAATCCTCAAAGGCATCTGGATATTCTGGTGACTGATGAATCAAAAGATAATACTAGTCAAGAAAAGGAAAAGTCAAGAAATGGTTCTAACTCTGGAGCTAGTAATTCTGGTAAACGAAAGCATCTGAATTCTGAAAAGACAGATAAAAGAAGAAAGGTTGAAAATGGCACTACTGACAAGAAAAAGGAATTAACTCCAGTTGAAGCTACAGTTAATAACGATCAGCAAATAACCCCAGTTACTTTAATTCCTCATAAAGACAATGAACTTTTAGAAGATGGTATTACATCTGAATCTTACCAATCGGGATATTATAGATTAAGAACTAATGATTATAAAAAGAAATCAATCAAGGATTACTTTTATGAGTTAGGTAAAGATTTTTATGATGAGTTTTTAAACCTTACAAAGACAGAGCAACAACAAAAGACTTTAAGAGGTGTTCAGATTATACCACAAAATCAATTTAAATTATTAAAAATGAGTAAAATTATATTACCAAATTATCAAAAATATTTATCAGACCATAAACTATTAACCAAGAAGAAAAATTATAATAAATCTTCAATTCAAGTTAAACAATATTCTGATAACCAAAAACAAAAATTCAATGGAATTTCAAAATTGTCATTATTTGTAAGTTCAACTGATCTGGAAAATCTAATTATTCCAGAAAATACTACAATTGTCGAATATTTAGGTGAAATTGATTTGTTTGAGAATTATATAAATGATACAATTAATCAATATGCCTTATGGGGTACTCCAAAACCAAAAGTTTTAAAAACAAATTTAAGAGTAAATAACGATAAGAGTATTGATGGATTAGATATAATTCTTGATTCAAGATTTGTTGGTAACGAATCTCGGTTTATAAGAAAATCATGTCCTTCCTCAGCAAATTGTCGAATTCAACCGATATATATTCCAGAACAGAACAGTTTTAGATTCCTTGTTGTTACTTCCAAACCAATAGTATTAAAATCAGAATCTCATGATGAAGAACTTCGATTAAATTGGGAATGGGAAGCTGATCACCCAATTTTAAAGTTGTACGAAAACAATAATTCAGAGAAGTTTGATATTTTAACTAATTCTCATAAATCAGCTTTAATTACATATATTGATAATATTTTACATTTTGTTGAATGTGGGTGTTCAACTTCAACTTCGTATTCTTCATGCGCAATTTTTAAGATTAAAAAGGCAACTTCTTATTTACTTCGATCAACTAGAAAGGCATCATCTATTAGTAATATCAACTTAACAAGAGCAAAAGATGAACTCATTCTTCCAAAGAAGGAAAAGGAGTATATATCGTGGAGTGATAGATTAGTTCAAAGAGACAATATCATACAAATGAATCTTACTTTAACTACAAAGTCAGGAAATGAAGAAATACCATTAGAACAACAAGTTGAAAATATTCATCAGCAAAGATCCCCAGAATCTCCTAAAGTGAATAATAAACCATCTGAATTGTTTTCTATTCCGTTTAAACAACATCTTATCTCCAAGAGGAAAGAATTATTAAGAAAAATTCAACAATTTGATGAAAATGACGTTGATGGTCAATTTAAAAACGATGAGGATTTCCCTATAATTCCTGATTTGGTTATTAAAATTGAAAATAATGTTGAAAATAAACTCAAGCCTATTGCTGATGAAGTTGAAGCGAAAATTGCTGGTCAAACAGTCGCTAATTCTGTTGCACCTGGAATTAAACTTGATGATGTATCTGAAATAATTACAACTATTGAACAACATAAACCTATTGATGTTAGCGAGGCTAAAGTAAATTCAACAACCAATGATCTTCCTGTAATTGATGATAAGAAGGCAGATAAAGAGGTGGATAATTCGAAGGAAACATCTAGACCTGCCACGGTTGTTAAAAAGTTATCGTTTGCAGATTATAAGAAGAAGATGAAGTAAATGAATAAAATAAAATAGAAGAAAAGAGAAGAGAGCGGAAAAAAGGAAAAAGGAAAAAAAAGGGTCTTCCATTAATAGATAATTATAATTATAATAATCATAATGATAATCATAATCATAATAATAATAATAATAATAATAATAATAATATAAAACATTATATGACTTGTCACCAATTAGTGAAATGTAAGATATTCCGCGAATTTTTAATATTAATTATTTTTTAATTTAAGTGTTGCAAATTTCTTTTTTATTTCCAAAAAATTTCCTAATTTGATTATCCCAATGTATGCGCGAAGTCTAAAATAATTTCGATAATTTAGAAAATAAGGGTTCGCTTGCATAGTATGATACAAAGAGGCTCTGGATTTATTTAAAGCATGATGGATGAGATGTTATGATGAAAGACTTGTGACATAAAGGTGTTTTAGATTTTGTTTTGTAATAATTTCTTTTTATTAAACTTATATCAGATATATTATATAATAGAACGTTTCCGACATGCTTCATGTATTCTTTGATGCTACTAGCCACCATACACAAAATGAGGCTTTCTCAACTATACATTGCATTAGCTTATACATTAGCCATTGGTTTGGCGTTGCCAACTTTAGATTCCGCCTTAAATATTAGGTATGGAACCCTTAATTCAAAAACAATTTCCTTAATTTCAAAAGAGGCTCCAATTGCTCCTTCGCAACAACAATTTATTAACCCATTCTTTAAAAGAGACGATAGCGATGATGATGAATACTGTACCGATGATGAAGGTAACGATGTCGATGAATACTGTACCGACGAAGAGGATAATGATGATGAAGAATTTTGTACAGATGTCGAGGATACTGATGATGACGATGATGATTACTGTACAGATGAAGAAGATAATCCCCCACCGGTTAGTTCTGTCATTTCTACTTCCTCTATTACTACGTCTGATAGCTCCAGTTCTTTATTTAGTTCTGGCATATTTACATCATCAAGTGAAATACCGCTGCCTTCTACATTATCATCATTAGTTTCATCTAGTGATATTCAATCATCTAGCGATACTCCATCATCTAGTGATACTCCATCACCTAGTGATATTGCTACTACAAGTGATACTCCATCATCTAGTGATATTCCATCATCTAGTGATATTGCTACTACAAGTGATATTCCACCATCTAGTGATACTCCATCATCTAGTGATATTCCATCATCTAGTGATATTGCTACTGCAAGTGATATTCCACCATCTAGTAATATTCCATCATCTAGTGATATTCCACCATCTAGTGATACTCCACCATCCAGTGATATTGCTACTACAAGTGATACTCCATCATCTAGTGATATTCCATCATCTAGTGATATTGCTACTACAAGTGATATTCCACCATCTAGTGATACTCCATCATCTAATATTCCATCATCTAGTGATATTCCATCATCTAGTGATATTCCATCATCTAGTGATATTCCACCATCTAGTGATACTCCATCACCTAGTGATATTGCTACTACAAGTGATACTCCATCATCTAATGATATTCCATCATCTAGTGATATTGCTACTACAAGTGATACTCCATCATCTAATATTCCATTATCTAGTGATATTCCATCATCTAGTGATATTCCATCATCTAGTGATATTCCACCATCTAGTGATATTCCACCATCTAGTGATACTCCATCACCTAGTGATATTGCTACTACAAGTGATACTCCATCACCTAGTGATATTGCTACTACAAGTGATACTCCATCATCTAATGATATTCCATCATCTAGTGATATTCCATCATCTAGTGATATTCCACCATCTAGTGATATTCCATCATCTAGTGATACTCCATCATCTAGTGATATTGCTACTACAAGTGATACTCCATCATCTAGTGATACTCCATCATCTAGTGATATTGCTACTACAAGTGATATTCCACCATCTAGTGATACTCCATCATCTAGTGATATTCCATCATCTAGTGATACTCCATCATCTAGTGATACTCCATTATCTAGCGATATTCCATCATCTAGTGATATTCCATCATCTAGTGATATTGCTATTACAAGTGATATTCCATCATCTAGTGATATTCGTACTACAGCTGCTACTAGTTTTTCATACTCATCATCAACAACCCTGTCTATACCTGCAGGAGATCTCCCTCAACCCACACCTACTTCTGACGATATATTCACAGAAACTCAATCAAGTTCAGAAACTCCATCAAGTTACGATGCCCCAGTTAGTTCTTATAGTTCATCATCTACTGATTCTCCATCATCTTGTGATAGTCCATCAAGTTCCGATGTCCCATCTAGTTCTGATAGACCATTGTCCTCTGATAGTCCATCAACTTCAAACATTCTATTTCCAAGTGATTCTTCATCATTTAGCACAACTTCTCACAGCACTAGTTACTCAAAGAGCTTAGCAGCTGACAATGAAGCATCAAAATCTCAAACTTCAGATGTGACTCAAATTTCAAGTTATACATCTACAGAGATTCTCACTACCACTATTATTTCAACTAAGTCTGATAGCCCTGAAGTTGAAACTGTCGTGGAAGTCACCACTAGAACAGTCGTTGTGTGTCCTGATACTACATCTATTGTTGCTGATGAAACTGAAAGCCCCGCAATTACTTCAACGTATACGTCGACTGAAGTTATTACAAATACCATTATTACATCCGAGCCTAATAGTCCCGAAGCCGAAACTATCGTGGAAGTCACCACTAGAACAGTCGTTGTGCGTCCTGAAGCTACTTCCATAATTTCATCCGATATTACTAAAATCGAGGATGAAGGTACTGTAACTTATACATCTACTGAGGTAATTACCAATACAATTATTACATCAAAACCCGGTAGCCAAGAAGTTGGAACTGTTTTTGAGGTTACTACTAGAGCTGTTGTTATATGTCCTACAACTACAAGCTTAGTATCTGGGATGGAGACAGCTGATTCAGAAGAAAGTGAAACCCATACAGATGTAATTATATACACATCTGTTGGTGTTGTTACAGAAGCTGGGTCTAACGAAGTGGTAACGGTATCAAACGTTGTA
Source organism: Scheffersomyces broadrunensis (assembly GCA_030563665.1). Taxonomy (NCBI): domain Eukaryota; kingdom Fungi; phylum Ascomycota; class Pichiomycetes; order Serinales; family Debaryomycetaceae; genus Scheffersomyces; species Scheffersomyces broadrunensis. Next base: position 117,793 of record JAJMJS010000018.1, on the reverse strand, counting down.
ACTAGAACAGAAATTGTTATATCGTGTCCTACTGGAACTTCTACGAAAACAATTCTTCCAACTGGAGCTGGATCATCTACTAATTACTTATCACCTGATGCTACTGTTTCACAAGATGATAAAACTACTACCTTAACCACTGTCAGCTTATTTACAAATACAGTAGTTGTAACAGAAAGTGGTAGTCAGGAGGTTAAGACTGTTGTTGAGGTATTTACTAGAACACTTTTTGTTATCGAATGCCCAGAATCTACTGTAACTATTGATTCACCGACGCTTGATTACATATCATATTCTACAAGCCTGTGTGTACCAACCGAAACTACTGTACAAGATACTCAAGTAGCTCAAACCAATACACCATTTGAATCTTCAAGTCAGTATACTACAACCAGTATTTATACTGATAGTTCTGAAACTTCCTCGTATGATATTCCTCCATTTGAAGGAAAGGCTGCAGGTCAATCTAAATTGAATAGAAATATTTTGATAATTGGATTTATGATAATCCCTGTTTTTATCTTCTAATCACTATTGTTTTGTTTCTACAAAAGTTTGTTTTTATTATATTCTTATTTCTGTATCTTTAGTTCTTTTCTTTGCTTGTTTTATTTTAGAATCATTTAGACTTATGTACGTATTTAATTATTTATTTATTTATTTATTAGATTTGATATCATTAAATTTTGATACTGTAGTTTCAACCTGTTAGTCAACACCAAGTACGTATTTTGGGTATATTTCATAAAAAATGATTAGCATATACCAAACCCGCTTAAGCCCCATTTCCCCATTTATTGAGATAAAATTACTAATATATGAGTGAAATAAAGTATAATTTGTTTCAGATTATGTATGTTTTATTAATCATAAAATCTGAAACAAATGATTTCTTGGTATTGCAAAAAAAAAAAAAAATTTCTCGTAAAAACATAACATGATGATTTTTATGCAAGTAATTAAATGATGCAAAGATAAATAAATTAATTAATTTATTTGTTTTAGATTTGATTTAAACATAAATGACGAATACAAAACTTCAAACAATCACAATGATATTTAACTTATATCTAAACTTTTTCACTTACGAGTTGAGGTTTATATAGTTGATATTTCCTATGATTCAAAATATTTTCGTTGTTTTTTATACTATAGCTCCATTATTTTGTAATCAAGTTAAATATGATTGCTACAATAACTACAAGTGATACAAATCAGAGACCGCCTTCTACTCTGGCAGGAGGGAGCTATTTTAGTTCTACAAAGGCTTCCCCTAAGAAAGCTCCAACTCAGAAAGGAAAAGTCGTTTATAATATTTCACAAAACTTTACATTAAAGAAAATTTTAGGTCAAGGTGCTTATGGTATTGTTTGTTTGGCTAAACATGTAAGTGGTACCATGGTGGCCATAAAAAAGATAGAACCATTTGATAATACGTTGTATTGTCTTAGAACTTTAAGAGAGATTAAGTTATTATCCAAATTAAGCGGTCATGAAAATATTATTAATCTTTTTGATGTTCAAAAACCGCTTGATTTTAAGAATTTTAATGAAGTTTATCTCATTCAAGGGTATATGCCCACAGATTTAGATAAAGTTATTCGCAGTCATACCTTTACTGAAGCCCATGTTCAATACTTCACCTATCAAATATTAAGGGGTCTCAAGTTTATTCATAGTGCTAATGTCATTCATAGAGATTTAAAACCATCCAATATATTAATCAACGAAAATTGTGATTTAAAAATTTGCGACTTTGGATTAGCTAGATTAGATGATAGCAATTTGAATTGCTCACCTAGAATATCTCAAATGACAGAGTATGTAGTCACTCGTTGGTACAGAGCTCCTGAAATAATGCTTAGTTATAGTCAATATTCAATTGCAGTAGATTTATGGTCTGTTGGTTGTATTCTTGGAGAAATGTTCACATACAGGCCGCTATTCCCAGGTGCAGATTATAAAAGTCAATTATTATTCATATTCGAAGTATTGGGAACTCCGATTGGTTCTGATTTGGATTGTATCAAATCATCAAGAACAAGAAATTATATTCAAACTTTACCTTTTAAACAAAGATTAGATTTCACTGATTTATTCAATAATCACCCTACAAGGAAAAGAAAACATGCAAATGAAGATATTAGTCGGGATGGAATCGATTTATTAGAAAGATTATTGGTATTTGATCCTAGTAGAAGAATTGATGCTGTTACTGCGTTGACTCATCCATACCTTCTGAATTATCATGTACTAAATGATGAACCTGTCACAAATCCTATTGATATAGATGAGTTTGCGTTTGATGAAATTGAAAAGGAACAGTTAAGCATGCTCGAATTGAAAAGAGACATGTTTAATACCATAAATAAATTAAGAAAGAGAAGGTAATTACATCCAGCAAGGAAAAAAAACGAAAATTACTTTTGATTCTTTTAGTATAAAAATGTCTATATAGAATAAATTTATTAAATTGATATATTCCCCTATCTTTTTTCTATCGTAAATGAGTGTAAGAAAATATAACCTAAGACTAAGAAACTTAATGAAAGTCCACCTAAATACATAATATCATTCCAAAAGTTTCCAACATTGAAACCAAAAGTACTTAAAATTACAGCACCTGGAACTTCAATGGATAATCCATACTTTTTTTCTTTCAATATCAAATCTTTAACCTCATTGATAGATAATGCTTCATAAGCATAATGGAATACAGAAATCCATTCTAACCATTTAATAGTTACTTTCAAATCCTCACTATTAATGAATAAACCTGCAAACAATAAAGATAATAATAAAACTAAAACACCCATCATTGTAGAAGTACCAGGTTCCTTGATTAAAATACCAACAATAAGCATCTCAACAGAAACAGCAACATTAAATAAGACCAATACCAATATAGCTTTCAAGAAACCATTATGCTCCATAGTTAAGCCAACTAGTGGGTAAGCAATACTAATGAGCATTATTGGGGGTAACACTCTTAAAGGAAGTATATCACAGAAGATTTTACTCAAATAATAACTGAGTGGATGATAATAATTATTTGCTCTTTCACGAATAAAAATAATTCTTTCTGTGGAAAAGGAATGCAACCCAGTTAAAGAGGAAAATCCAAAGAATGCTAATACGAAGAAGAATAAACCCAATCTATTTTGAAAACCACTAATATCGTTAGATACATTGTAGTACAAGTATCCACAGAATGCACCAACAGTCATAGAAAGAATATAATGAGATAATAAAAGTCTTGGATTTCTGTATAAATTCTTAAATGTTCTAGACGACAATATTAACAACTGGCTAAGGAAACTGGCATGTTTAATCTTACTTCTACTGACATCAATTGGAATTGGATTTTCTATGGCTTCAAGAATTTCTTGCTTAATGTCTCCTGCCAATGGCGATTCAAGGAATATAGATGGTAACTTATTTGTAATACGAACAAATGTTTGTTCTTCGCCAGTATTATCTTTACCTTGAGCAATCGGATCCAAGTTATATTCATCTCTATGAACAGCAAAGTGTTCCCATTCCATAGTTGTATCGATTTCTCCACCTTCAGTTTGAGTAAATTCGGCATGAATATCGGTTGCATCACCAGAAGCACTAGCTTGACCAACCGCACTAACTTTAATTATTTTTTTGTGATCAACAGTGATGTCAATCAAATAATCAGCAATATTATATCCCAAAGGACACTTATAACCATTGCGAGCAAAGAAATCATTACATTTAATCATTTCACCAGAATAAACTAAATCACCTTCACTTAATAAAATAAGTTTATCAAATAAGGAAACAATATTACTTCTTGGTTGATGAATTGTAAAGACAATAGTTCTGTTAAAATCTCTTGATAATTTGACTAATGATTCAATGACATTTCTGGCATTATAAGCATCTAAACCAGAAGTAGGTTCATCTAAGAATAAGACAGATGGAGAAGTTACTAGCTCACAAGCAATTGAAACTCTTCTTTTTTCTCCACCTGAAATACCTCTTTTAAAATCGGAACCAATAACTCTATCCTTAATATTTAAAATTCTTAGTTCATTCAAAACTTCAATAACCCTAGCTTCTTTTTGTCTTAAAGTCATATCTCTTGGTAATCTAAGCAAAGCACTATTAAGAACAGTTTCATAAACAGTTAAAGTGGGTATCAAATGATCTTCTTGATCCACATAACCCACAATTCTTCTGTAATCATCTGGAGCAAGTAAGTTACCATTGACATAACAAGATCCGGCAATTGTACCACCTTTATTTTTACCAGCTAAAATATCTAACAATGTAGTTTTACCAGCACCCAGTCCACCCATAATAGCTAAACATTCTCTTGGTTGGACAACTCCAAATACATTGTTTAAAACTTGTTGACCTTTAATTGTATAACTGATATTTTCAAATGAAAGAGTTGTAGGAGTAAAGTTCTTATTTAAGGCACTGATATCATCTTCAAACGAATCATAATTATCCAAAGTACCACTCTTCTTAAATAATGGAGATTGATTAATATTATGAATAGAAGTAGCGATTACTAAAACACAAACAAGAACAACTGCAATGATCAAAAACAAGTTATTTAAAGTTAATTCAGAATGATCAGGAATGTCGTAACCAGGAATTTCACTCTTATGGACACATTCACCAGATTTACATTCTAATGTAATATAAGGATCACCAAAGACACTTTGAATTAAATCATTCATACTTGGCTCAGAAAAACGACATGTACGATCAGCAACATCACAGGTAAAGTCTCCAGGACCTTTAATTGTTTCAGTTAAAAAATCTGAGATATCAATAGAGCCAGCCTCACCACAAAGCATTCTGTCAGGTAAACACTTACATGATACTTCTTCACAGTTATAACGTGTAGTATTTGCATTCAAATCATAATCAAGTAAACATTTACCTAATTCACAATAGAATGATTCTCTTTGATCTATCCAAAATTGGAAGTCACAACTATTTGCTGTTTTATTACAGCTGAAAGTGGCTTGAGGCTTTTTACCGTCCAAAATAGCTATGATCTTAGAATTGGTTACATCACACATTTGGTGTAACTGATTGACAACAATACCACTAGTGTAACAAGTTCCTTTTAATCCTTCAGGCATGAAGGAATCACATACATCATCTCGAGTGCACATATTACAATTAATACCGTCCCAACCTGGTTTACAATCACAAGTTTTTTTATCTCTTATAGGTCTGTTATTATTACCATCAGATAATGAACCACATAATGGTTCTGAACAATCCATTCCTCCGTAACCATCTCTACATTCACACATACCTGTGAACGTATTACATTGAGAAAATTGAACACATTCAAAATTTGGTAAGTTACAATTGAAGCAAGGAGGGCACTCTTCTTTGTCTTTGTCTGCGGCAGCTTTTTGATCTATCAACGCTTGCTTTATGTCAAAGATATCGTTGGTTACAGCTCCTCGTTTTATCCTGTCGAATGAATTATATAAATCTTTTTCATTTTGGATTTGAATTACTCCAACCACGAAACTTGCAATTAGCAATGTAAATGATAAATGGAATAACTTCATCATATAGAACTCTATCTACCAGTCAATTCCTATTTAAATAAACAGCCCAAGTGAGTATACGAATTAACAATGATGTATAATTTCTTCAAACAATTGATTATTATAGATACTTTTATTCTGTTTACGTTTCGGTAGAAATGTATGTTATATCGGATTACGAAAGCTGGCAAAGTTTCACTTTTTTTATTTGGGGAAATTCACGTGCTACTTTTTTGGTAATTTTAATTTTATCTAGTTAAATATATTTTATTAGTTGTTGTTATACTTGACTAAACAATATCTTAACAAGTAATTGATAGTTTCTATTTAAATATTGTAACTTTCGATTCTTTTATAATCCGTCAATTTATTCGATAAGAAATTCCATTGATTGAGGCAAAGTTGGTTTTTGTGCTAGTCTCATCCACAAAAGTAAAACATCAACAAATCTATATGAACGGAGAATAGTAGTATAACATAGTTCAAGAATGTCACCAATAAAACACAATAAGAAGACATATGAGAAGCTGAAGTTTAAGAGGATACTACAAGGTAAACTAAACGAAAATCATGAAGGAATACAGAAACCAAGTACAGCTAAGAAAGCTACTTTAAAAAATGATAATAGTGATTTACTCATCTATTTAATATATATAAGTTATTTGAATGACTTGATAAGGGAGGGCAGCAACTCTGAAAATGGTGGAAGTGGAAATGACGGTGACATAACGAATGATAGAATAGACAAAGCACATGAATTGCTACTCAAACAATATAGAGGTTGATTGTTAATAATATTTACATTTTCTGTATATATATATATAAAAATATGGGGTCTATGTACAATCGTTCATTTTAAAATACATTATTTGGATTCCTTAAAGTTTCGACCATGTCAATAGCTTGATGAGCGTCTCTTTTATTATAAACAAATAATCCTTGTAATTGAGCTGTGCTAACATTTTTTAATTGTAATTTCTTAAATCTCTTCATAAACTCTTCACATAATTCTTCCTGACCCTCATAGAATCTTAAAAACATTTGGCTAACTTGATATTCAGTGGCATTATCAACTAGTACCTTATAATCAACTCTACCTGGTCTTAATAATGCTGGGTCTAGTTTTTCTGGGTGGTTTGTTGTCATAAAGGTAATACATTCCTCTGCACTAGCAACACCATCTAAAGCGTTTAATAAACCAGAAAACGTAACCCCTGATGTATAACCTTTATCTTCGTTTTGTTCTCTCTTATTAAATGCTGCATCTATATCTTCCAATAATAATATTGATCTTTCAGGTATGTGATTCATTAAATGATTTAATCTGTCATCCGTTAAATTTGCTTCAGACAAGTTTAATATGCATATATTATAGTCTAATTCACCAGCTAAAGCTTGAATAAACGATGTTTTCCCACTACCTGGTGGACCATATAACAAATATCCTCTTCTGTAAGGAATACCTCTAGTGTGATACCAATCTCCACTAGTTAAAAAGTCCTTGACATCTGTGACAATCTTTTCTGAGATGCCTTTATCTAATATAACTGATCCGATCACTCTTTTCTTTCTTGGTTGACCAAAAGGTCTCCATTCTGGACCCCACGAAGTATAAATAACTGTTTTACCTTCTCTTGCCTTCAATGCCAATTTCTTAGCTTCTGCTAATAAATCGTTGAATAAATAACGATCGCGATATAATGTAGTTAAAGTAACTGTTTCAAATGGAGTACCACTTGTCATATCCAATAATCTTCCTGAGCGCTCACGATTCACAAGCATGAAAGCACCGCGATACCTTATAAGATGCTTACCTGGACCTGGTACCAAAGAAAACTTGGTTGACACTGATCCGTTATCATGTTGAATATAATTGGTTTCTACTGATAAATGTCTTGATGACCGATGTTTATATTGAGACATCCATTCTAAAAACCAAAGATATGATTTATCTTTCGATGGAATTTCTAAATCGACCAACAATCGTCTGTATAAGAATCCTGAACCTTTAACAACAGCTTGTCTTCCCAACGCTAAGGATGTTCCTAGTATCATTAACCCACCACCAGCTGCAAAATATGGATTGTTAACGACTACTTCATTGAATCCCAGTCTCATAGTTCCAATTATTGACCCATCTGAGTTTTGTTTGATCTTTTCTAAATCAATTGCTTGAGCTGGTGAAGTCATATCTCATACATCAGTCTATCCCTATTCGGCAAGCTATTTCAAAGAGTTGTTCATTAGAATTGAAAATTTTTAAATTAGGTTCTCCGAATTTTTTTTTCTTGAAGGAAAATTTCAGTACAACCAACAAATTTATTTTAATAAACCAAATGCAATTAATAAAATTTGTAAAGTTTTGAAATAACTATTGAGATCAATTATATCACACCTCGTAAGATGATATGACCTTATGCAAGGTTCTGGTAAGTGAAGAATTTTATATCAAAAAGTCTCCAATAAAGTTAGTTTCAGAGCCGCTTTTAGAGTGACTATTCAATAATGTTCCAGAATTAAAAAAAAGTCGAAGTATAGAAAGGAATGATTTTCTAATGAAGTACAAAGGTTTCATAAATCCGAAGCAGTGCTGAGATCGGAGGTAGTATATTTATATTTTTCTATTTAAATTTACGAATAAATAGCAATGCATGATTCATAACAATCTTCTCTTGTTACGAGGAGCATTTTTTTGAACTCCTTCTTGTTTTATTTGTGTTAGTTGTGGATATTGCTTAACTTTCAGTTCCAAATTTGATTTTGGAGAAACTTTATTGCCTATTACTTGACTATAATTTGCCGCAAGATCTTTATAATTATTTTCAATACCGATTATTCTTGGAAGTAGAAGCTTCAAGTATTCTTTTATCTCAATAATATCTCTTGAAGATTGAAGAAGTAATTCTCGCTCTTCCATTTTATTATTTTCAATCAATTTAGAAAAATCTTTAAATGACACATTTAATTGATGAACCTCTTCAGTAAAAGATTTAAGTTCTTTGATCTTTTTAGCTCGATCAGCTTTCCAAGAATTAGCTAAACTTTTAATCTCCTTTATGGTAGACTCATCTTTTATTTTTATACGATTGTCTAGGTTAGTCAAAATGTCATTAACTTCGGTATACTTCACTTCTGTAGCGGAGGCAATAATCGACTTTAGGGAAACTTCAATATTCTCTAATCTACTAGGGAAATTAGCTTTTAATGAAACAAACTCATCATTAACCTTTTTAATTGCTCCAACTAAATCTTTCTGTATTGCTTCTTTTAAGGTGATAGATTCCAATTCTAATTTTGAAGCCCAATTAAATAATTCCTTCTTGTTAGCTGCTTGAAGTTTTAACCTTTCATCATTTTCAGATAAAGTATTAGGAATTGGAACTTTAAAGTTTGGTTGGAAAAAGAATGTATCCAAATCACTTGAGTAGTCTGTATCTTGAGTGTGATTTGCTTGATTCATGTCTTGCTAATGATTAATTAATACTAATTAATGGATTTGCAGCACGAATAAAAACACAAAAGTTTCTCTGCTCATTAAAATACGAAAAAAATTATAAACAAAAAAACAAAAGCAAAAAGAAAACTAAAAGAAAATATTTGAAAATTTACTAAAGACGACAGGAACCAAACAACCAGAGTATGTCGGATCTTAAGACTTTCCTAGAGAGTATGTATTATTTATTCAAAGTATAATTGATTGTCTTCTGAAAGTGATAAACTTATATACTAACATTATTTTATTTTTAGAAAGAGTTAGAGTAATATCTACAGACGCAAGATTATTTGAAGGAATACTACAGGGTTTTGATAAAAGCACCAATATAGTGCTAAGTGATTGTATAGAAATAATCATATATCCGGAAGAAAATGAAGAGAATCAAGAAATACCGATGGGGTTATATTTAATGAGAGGTGGGAATATAGTTTGCATTGGAGAAGTAGATGAAGAGAAAGATGATGAACTAGACTGGATGAAGATTAAAGCACAACCGCTCAAAGATACAAAGAATCCATTATAAATTCCATTATATATTCCACAATAGTCATTTTATCCTTTCATTTCCATCTCATAGAACATCTTTTTTGCATCATTTAAATTAGAACTCAAATATAAAATAAACCATACATTTATTTAATATACAAACTTTTGCATCATTTCAATTATCTTTTATGGTCTTAACACCAGCAACTATCATCTTGACCGCTAATTCTAATAAATAATCAATGGCTTCATTATAAACCTTAGCTTTCCAAATATTTTCACCCCAGACATATATACCATGTCTTCTAACTAAAATTGCTGTAGTTCCGGGATAATCTGTAAGAGTCTGCTGAAGAGTGTCACTTAAGTCTTCTTCATGAGGAACATTTTCAATGATTGGTATAACCAAAGTTTCATAGTTTTCTAAACTACCAATTTTTTCAACTTTACCAGTTTCTTTATTAAGTTGTAATCTTGGAATGGCTTTAATTTGTTCAATATGATTAATTTCAAATACTTTTTTATCTTCTAATAATAAAGTAATCATAACAGCTGCTTGAGAATGTGTATGTATACAAGCACCTGCATCTCTTAATTTATAACAGTCAATGAATAATGGAGTACAAGCTGAAGGCTTATATTTATAAGATTTTGTTAATTCTTTTGGAATATCATTTGGAGTACGTAATATCTTTTCGGAGGGTAATTCAACTAAAAACATTTCCCAAGGTTGAATTCTTTCCTTTTGAACTCCAGATGGCGCAATATAAATTAAATCTGGATTCTTGCCATCAATATCTCTAATTGAAATGCCTCCACCCGTACCGGTAACCCAATTGTTATCATAAAATAAACGACATAATTCACAAATTATATTGGCTGGATGATTTGGATCTTTAAATTCTTCTTGTAATTCAAGTGGTAATGCTGAATATTTAGAAATTGAGGAATTATTTTCATCCTGATTGTGTTTACAAGAACAGGAATTAGACATTGCTGATAGTTAGATCAAAGCAGAATATATAATATACAAAAAATTAGTTTAAATTATTCACTAAGAATTACAACAAATTAGAAAAACGTTGTCTATATCTACCAGGGGGAGATTTGAAAAATTATTATTTTTATTAAGAATCTGCACGTGACTGCAATTTTTTATTTTTTTTTTAAATAAATATTCGTTCTGCTTGATGTTGTGGCCCCCCTTTTAGAACAGTATCAAAAGACCTTTAAAAAATTGGAAGTAATTATAGATAAGACAAGAGAAGAGAAGAGATTAATAATCTGATCAGGTAATCATAGATCCATTCAATCAATACATACATACATATATATATAAATGAGTTTAGAACAATCATTATTCCAATTAAAGTTTACTGCTAAACAGTTAAATAGACAGGCTGGTAAGGCAGGTAAAGAAGAATTACAAGAGAAGGCAAAAATAAAGAAAGCATTAACACAAGGTAATAATGATATTGCTCAATTATATGCTCAAAATGCGATACGTAAATCAAACGAAAGAGTCAATTTATTACGATTAGCCTCAAGAATTGATGCAGTTGCTTCAAGAGTTCAAACTGCTGTTACTATGAGATCAGTAACTGGAAATATGACCCAAGTTATTAAAGGTATGGATAAAGCATTACAAACCATGAATTTAGAAAGAATATCATTAGTAATGGAGAAATTTGAAACTCAATTTGAAGATTTAGATGCATCAACTAATTATTATGAAGCTGCTACTAATAATGTTAATGCTTTAACGACTCCTCAAGAGCAAGTTGATGAATTATTAAGTCAAGTGGCTGATGAAGCAGGTATAGAAATGAAGCAAGGATTAAATGAAACTCAAGTTGAAATATCGGCTCCAATTAGTAATATGACTGAAGAAAAAGAGGATAAATTAGCTGAACGTTTAAGAGCTTTAAGAAATTAATGATAGTTTTGTGACTTTTAACCCTTTTATTTTTAAGAATGAAATTATTCCTTTTGCATATCAATATGTGATTCTTTCAACGTAATATAATATAATATCTTACTTCTTTTTTTTATATAGTTACGAAATAATAACGTATTCTTTTTTTTTTCTTTATTAATTAATTAATTAAAAAAAAAAAATTATATAAGTTCTCTAGTATACAATGTAAAAATATATAATGTGAAATAAAAATATGTGAAAATTAAAAGGGTAAAAAGGTATTCTCTTACTTTTGATATCCTGAAAAATTATAAGCATTGGATTTTCTATTATTAGTTGCTTGTTCTTCTTGTTTGATAATAAAGGTTACTATATTGATTAAATTCTTAAATCCTTTACTTGTACCTTTTACTTTAATTATATGTAATGATGAAGTATTAATTAAATCAATAATTTCAATCTTGAATTTTAATTTTCTACCATGAGCAAATTTAGATGGTATAATACCAGTTATAAATCCAAATTCATCATCAATTTCAACTTTACCTATAGATCCTTCAATTTTCTTTAATTCTAATTGAGTTTTTATTATTCTAATCAATTCTGATGATGTTAAAGTAGAATCAATTATATGAATTTTATCAGAACTAATAGCAGTGTTTTCAATGTTAGTAAACGTAGACGATGGTTTTGTGGTCGGACTTGAAGTTATTGACTGAAACATTCTCTTAAACCAATTACTCTTCTTTGGTACATCATCTGATTTAATTTCTTTTGATAATCTTGAAAATCTATTGACTTTAGTACCAGGAGCCTTTGGAGCTTCTCTTTTGGGCTTTAAGCTCATACGTCTAAATACTGAATTGGCTCTTTTACTAAACGTTGGAACTTGTTCTTCGTCATCTTCTTGGTCTTCTTCATCGAATTTATCAGCATCACTTATAACTATACTCTTCTTAACAATAGGTTCATCATCCCTCGGAATTTTAATCTTTGTACTAAAAATACCAGTATCAATTCTAGTATTTTCAAGGTTATTTTGTTGTTGTACTGGTGAAGACGAAGATTTAGAATTATTTTCAAATCCAAATCCAACAGAAGCAGGAACTTCTAAAGCACTTTCAACTATTGAAGAATTATCTAAAATATTTTCATGTTCTGTATGGCCACCAAAAGTATCATCATTGCTCTTTGGTTCAATTAGCATGCCGTTCTTCTTCTTATTATTAATAGATGACTTACGATAACTCTTATACATAGTTGCTATGTCTTCTTCAGGTTTATCAGAATGTCTAAGAATTAAAGTTTCAGTAGAATGCTCCAGATGCTCAACAATATTTGGTCGAATAGTGTTTATCAAACCAACATCAGCAGTTCTAGAACTTATAATATCAAAATTGGATAAATCAATTTCTAAACCATTGCTATTGCTATTGTTATTGTTATTGCTATTGTTACTGTTATTGCTATTGTTACTGTTACTGTTACTGTTATTGTTACTGCTATTGTTACTGTTATTGTTATTGTTGGTCCTTTGACTGGCTTTTTTATGAACACTTGGTTGAATAGAATACTGTGAATCGTCTAACATATCAGAATCATTAGATTCATCAGCAAAATCATTTTCATCGTCAGCGAAATCATGCATACTAACAGCCTGTAAAGTACTATTATTATTATTGTTATAAGTTTCATCTTCCTTTTCAGAATCAGTTATTTCTACTGAAACGAAATTAGAATCATTATATTTAGATGAAACAGTTGAAATTTTTCTTGATTTATTATTATTCGTAGAAATTGTTGATACGCCTAATCCAATAACATTAGTACTTCCAAATTTATCTATTCTACCATTACCTAATTCTGTTCTTAAAGATCTGCTTTGAAATTCAGAAGAATCATCACTGAATCTCTTTTTTCTAACAACTGTACCTGATGATGATGAAAAGGTATTATTATTATTATTATTATAATAATTATTATTATTTAATATGGTAGCATCTCCAACTTCCAATATACTTGTATTTCCTTTAAGTAAACCACCAAATGAAAATCTTGAAAATCTGGGATTGGGTAATTCATCCTTTGATATTATTGTAGAATTTCCTTCTTGTCTAATTTCATCTTCAAAGATTTTTGGTGGAGCTGATGATTGAGATGAAATAATTGATTGCTCATTAATTTCTGATAGTAATGATTTATAATATGATGATTGTACACTACTTTTTCTTCTAATTGGACTATTTGTAATTGGCTTTAAAGCTTTAGTTTCCTTTTCCTTTTCCTTTTCATTTTGATTAAACTCCTCGATAGTTAATTTTGGAATCATTACTGGAGTTTTAATTTCTTCCCTTAAATAACTTGATAAATCCTTTGAACTTGAAGTTTTAATATTTGAGCTAAATTTTCTTGGAGTTGAATTAACAACTTCAATACCTAATTTATGTAATACTTTATTAGTATTATCATTAATAGTTGGTAATCCTTGTCTTGAAGAATGAAGAGAATTAGTTGGTGTAGCAGCTAAAGATCTTGCTCGTAATAAAGAATTAGATCTTGGATCCAACGACGATCTTGCCACAGTAATTGGATCAGTTACATGACGACGATTTGCTGTGGTTGGATTAGCTAAAGCGGCAAAATCATTATTACTTTGATGCTTTCTTAATTTTTCTAATGCTTCCTTTTGCTTTTCTTGTAAAAGAATTGATTGCCTTTTTCTTTCTTCATCTTTTTCTTGTTTAATCTTTAATTTTTTAGAATCTTCTTCATTTATTTTTAATTCTCTTGCTTCATTTGATTGACGAACTTTTTCTGATAATTCACGTTCGTGCCTAGCTAATTCCGATTCATTGGGATTTCTATTATTATTATTATTATTATTATTATTATTATTATTATTATTTGAAATACGAATAGATTTACCTGTTATTGAATCATTAAATACTTCTTCACAAATCATTTCAAAATTTAATAAAGACTTATTATCAGCCGGTTGTTTCTTTTGCTGCTGTTGATGTTGTTTTTCTTCTTGTTGATTAATAACAATTTCATTTTCTTTATTAGATTCAGTATCAACTAACGAACTTAAATCTAATAATCCCGTTAATTTCCGTTTTAATTTAGGAGGATCTTGTTTTGGAATTTGCTTTTTATTATTTAAACTATTTGATGATGAATAAGGTGAATATTTTCTTGATCTTGATAAAGAATTAGATGTAATTGAAGTTGTTGCAGTTGTTGGTCCAGATGTCACTGAAATACCAGACTTTGAAATAACTTGATTATTTAAAATAATTCTCTTTTTATTAAATGAAGTTGATGCTTTAAAATTCTTAGTAGTAATATTAGTATTATTTGTAATATTTGATAATACTCTATTTGAACCTAAAGATTTATTAATAGATTTCAATGAATTATTATTATTATTATTTGGAATCATTTTAATGCTTATATGTTTTTCTCCGGTATTTTCATCAATAATAGTAGTTTTAATCATTGAAGTTGAACGAGGGATTGAATTATTATTAACCATGATTTCATTATCATCATCATCATTCGAAGAAGAATTTGATTGAATTGAATGTTCATTTCTATATTTCATTAATAAATAATAAAACATCTTTTCAGGACATTTATTAGGTGATAATAATTTTGAAATTATTGATTTTTCATCACAATTGTGAAATAAAACTGATAAATTTTTTAAAATTTCTTTATCAATTTTATTAATTGAATCAATTGATTTAATATTTAATAAATTATTAATATTATTGGCTTTAATTGAAGAATTAGGAATTTGAGGATCAGGATATTTTGTTAATAATGGATGATTTAAAATTTTTTCAATTGTAATTCTATCTTGAGGGTTAACTTTCAACATTTTAGAAATTAAATCTTTGGCTTCCCAAGATAAATCATGAGGCATTATAAATTTACCATTTTGAACTTTTAATAATAATTTTCTAATATTTTCATCATCAAATGGTAAATGACCAGTTAATAATGCAAATAAAATTATACCACAAGACCAAATATCGGATGGAGCACCATGATAATTTTTACCAGCAACTATTTCTGGACTTGCATAATGAGGTGAACCACAACTTGTTTCTAATAATTTTTCACGAACTTCAAGAGCTGCCATGCCAAAATCAGCAATTTTAATATTTTTATTAAAATCTAATAATAAATTTTCTGGTTTTAAATCTCGATGACAAATATTAAATTGATGTAAATAACCAATACCATTTATAATTTGTTTAAAATAATTTATAGCTTCAAATTCTTGTAATCTACCTCGTTTAATTAAATAATCAAATAATTCACCACCTTCAATATATTCTAAAATTAAATATAAATCATTTTTATTTTCCCAAACATCAAATAATCCCATTATATTAGGATGAGAAATTAATTTCATAATAATAATTTCTCGTTCAATTCCATAAGGTAATCTATCTTTATTTGAAATTGAATCAGAATGTTTATATTTTGGATTTTCTAATCGTTTAAAATTTGATTTTGGAACAATTTTAATAGCAGCTAATTTCCCATTATTAATATTTTTGGCTAATCTAACTCTACCAGTTGAACCTCTACCTAAAGTTCTACCTAGTTTCCAAGGTCCAATTTTATTTTGAGATTTTCTCTTTTTATTTGAATTGGTAGTATTGGTTGAAATTTGAGATAATCTTTTAGTTGCATTAGTAACTGATTCAACAACTTTATCAACATTAAGTGATGAAGGATAATCAGACGGTGAATCATAAGAATGATGAGTTTGTTGTTGTACAAGTGTTGTCATGATGGAAGATAAGGGAGAAGGGAGATAATATTAGTTAATGATTATTGGATGCTGGAAGGTTTTTATGTAATGCAAACTTATGATGCTATAAGATCAAGTGATCGATTGTTGTTGATATATGATATGATTGACCAATATATTTTGATTGATTGATTATAAAAGAATGAATAATAGTTGGTTGTTTGTTTTGTTGTAGAAAAATTTCTTTAACAAAAAGAGATAGACGCTGATTCAAAGGTTTGAATTTATAAATGAATGTGGGAATGAATCAATCAATCGATCAATCTAATTAATTAGTTTTGATAAGACTTGATATATGATGATATATATATATTAGGTGAAGAAAGAAAGAAAGAAAGAAAGAAATAAGTTGAAATAAGTTAAAAAGCAGTCAGATCTATAATAATAAATTTTTAAATTCAATTCTAAGCGTGAATGGAAAATATTTTTTTTTGTTTACATTAAAATGTTTTATTTACTTTACTTTATTTTATACACAAAGAACGTTTTAATAACAAAAAAGCGCGTACTTAAATTTATTAATTACCAACTAATAATAATAATAATAATAATAATAATAATAATAATAATAATACTTATTATTAATACTTATTATAGATTATTATTGCATAAGCCAATAATCTAAATCTATATATCTGTAATTTACCCTCCTCAATCACCATGTTTAAACATGTATTCATCTTCAAGTTTATGTCATACACGTCTTTTATCAATATTTATTTATTTATTTGTTTATTTATTTATTTATTTATTTATTTATTTATTTATTTATTTATTATTGGATTTCAGGGGGTAATATTATTATTATTATTATTATTATTATTATTATTATTATTATTATTATTATTATTATTATTATTATTATTATTATTATTATTATTAATATTTATCTTATAATAAATATTATATAAACAATTAAAGTAATTTATATTCTGCACGTGACTGTTCGTATTTTGTATAGTAAAATTATTTTGACTGTTAAAAAAACTCTATGGTTGCCAAAATTTTCTTTATTAGAAATATACTTAGTATCTATAAGTTGCATAACAAAAATTAGTAAATAAAAGGGTGGTATTCAATTCTCAATTATTTAAATTTCAAAAGTATCATCAGTTTTCTTCTTATTAAATTATATATGATTAGCATGATTGAACCTTACGAATTTATTCATTCAATTGATGTTCAACTTACTAAAGGTATTAATAAATTATATACCTATTTATATAAATTTTCCACAAAGCAGCAGCAGAAACAACAGCAGCAGCAACCTAAGAATAGCTCAAAATTATTAACTCATGAACTTATCTTGGAAAATCATTTATATAATAGAAAAGTGGATATTAATGAATATGATGATTTGCATTGTTTGCCAATTGTTGATTGGAATACAACCATTGATAAATTAAATCATTATGATTTTATTTATAAAGATCATAATTTATCTTATTCTGTTCATACTAATAAAAATAATAATAATAATAATAATAAAATAATAATAATTTGTCTTATTGTTCAACACCCAAATCAATAGTAAAAACAGTTTATTCACATCATGGTGGCTTAAAACTTAATTATGATTATGATTCTGCTGATGAAGCTAAAGAGAGTGATTCAGATTATGAATCAGACTCTGGTGATAATGATGTTCATGATGATGATGATGATGATGATGATGATTCTGATTATGAATTACATTACTTTGATGCTAAAGAAAATTTTTAATATTATGTTGAGAAACAGTTACAACTATAAATATTAATAATAATAATAATAAGTATTGTGAAAGTTCTACAATTTTCTTTTTTACAGTTGTCTACCAGTGAATAACCAACTTGGAGACATCTGTGTATCTTTAATCAATATAATTTATAAAATAGAGTCAAAAAAGTCCATGAATCATGCCTGACTCACAAACATCTTTTATTGGCACACGAAAGGTTTTATTTCTTTAATCTTATCAAGACTCAAAAGAAAATGATTTATATACATTAGTTCTGTTATTTTATTAACTCTTATTCAAGATTTCGAAGAAGAAAAAAAAACAGGATGTGAAAAAGAAAAAATCGAAACTGGAGAACTATCCATCAGATTGATCATTATTATTATGATGAACATCATAAGAAGCATTACTTGAAAATAAGTTGCAAATTTTAATATTAAATAAATTATTGTTACACAAACAATAAAACCCACGATGGAACAAAAAAAAGTTCCACAATTTTTTTTTTCAACGAACCAAATTTTTTTAGGCTGAAAAAAAAAAAAAAAAAAAGAAAAATTTTTTTGTCGACTTGTTCTTTTATAATTCTGATTCTTTAATTTAAATATATATTTATATTTATTCAAATCAATCAATTAATCAATCAATCATGTCTAACTCAGAAAGAACTTTTATTGCCATCAAACCAGATGGTGTTCAAAGAGGTTTAATTGCTTCAATCTTATCTAGATTTGAAAACAGAGGTTTTAAATTAGTTGGTATTAAATTAGTTCAACCAACTGAATCATTATTAAGAGAACATTATGATGATTTACAAACCAAACCATTTTTCCCATCATTATTATCTTATATGTTATCTGGTCCAGTTTTAGCCACTGTTTGGGAAGGTAAAGATGCTGTTAAACAAGGTAGAGTTATTTTAGGTGCCACTAATCCTTTACAATCAGCTCCAGGTACTATTAGAGGTGATTTTGCTATCGAAACTGGTAGAAATGTCGCTCATGGTTCTGACTCTGTTGAATCTGCTAATAAAGAAATTGCTTTATGGTTTAAAAAGGAAGAATTAGTTGAATATAAACCAGCTTTAATCTCTTGGATTTATGAATAAATTATTTAATACATTTCATATGTTTCCAATGTTATTTGTATATGTATATCTTGATTTGATATATCTATATCGTATATAGCATCAATTGATATATCAATTGTTTATAATCCCTACCCAATTGTAGTGTAACTTTTTACCTAACATTTCACCCCCACGCTTAATTAAAAATTCCAATGATCTGCATATAAAATAAAATTTTACAGGTATTTTTTTTCTGTTAAATAACAAAGTAAATCGAGACTTTTGAAAACTATACATTAATCAACTTATATATCTAAATATATATATATATATATATATAAAATAAAAAGAGGTATATATACATATATATATATCATTGTATTATAGAAAAGAACTCTTTTCATCCATTATTATATAAAAAGTTGTTGGATTTTTTTTTTATCAATTTACCAGTTTACTAATTTTTCAATTTTAAACTTTTGCATTATTTACAAAACACCTTTTTTTTATTAATTTAATAATAATAATAATAATAATAATAATCATTATATATCTATAAATATCCAAAGAGAATGGCATCAATTGAACAAGATGATTTGTTTAATGTGGAGGACAATGACGAAGAAATGTTAGAAGAAGAAGAGGAGGAAGAAGACGTTGAAGATGGCAATGCTGGTAATTACGGCCAAATGCAAGACGATGATGAAATTGAAGAGGATGGAAATGATGAAGATGACGATGGAAATGAAGATGGAGATGATGAGGATGATGAAGAAGACGATGAGGATGAAGACGATGAAGACGAAGATGAGGATGAGGATGAAGACGAAGAAGGTGAAGGTGAAGGTGATGAAGAAGAAGAAGATGATGATGACGATGAAGAAGAAGAAGTTAAAGAATCTCACGAAGAATTAAAGCCTCCATCCTTGGAACTAGCTAAAGATGAAACAGGTGATATCTTAATGGTAGATGATAAAGAAGAATCTGAATTAGATAAGGAAAAACAAGCTGAGGATGATGATATTGATAATAATAATAATAATACTGAACCTAATGAAAAGGAATCAATTGATGAAGAAGGAGGAAAGGAGTTACACGATGATGATGCTCCAATCGATAAACCACAAGCTGAAGAAGTTGATAAAATAAAAGAAGAAAGTTTTCGAGATCAAGTAATTGCAAAAGCACAAATTGCCACTGAATTTGATATAATACCTTCAGTTGCCATACCGTATACTGCCCAATGCCATTCATTGGCGTTTACTGAAGGTCCAAAATGGATACTAACTGGTGGAGAAGATGGATTTATAAGAAAATATGATTTTATATCATCAATTCAAGGGAAATCACCATTAACTATGGCTCAACGACATAATTTGGTGGCTGATTCATTAACGAAAGGAGGAGTTATATGTTCATACTGGGAAAATGAGCAACCATTAAGTCGAAAGCAATTGATGAATTCCAATCCAAAATTAAAATTAAGTGATTTTAGTACCGGATCGGTAAGTTATGAACCAAAACCAAATCCAGTTTATTCATTAGATGTAGAAAGATCAGGATTATGGTGTTTATCAGGTTTATTATCAGGTGGGATATCATTATATACTATGAGATATAATGAAGGTGCAATTCATCATTATTTTCCTCATTCTTCTAAAAAATCTGATGGTTTAATTGGTCATAATGATACTGTATCAGTTTTAAAATTAAATACTGAACAAGATAAATTTTTATCAGGTTCATGGGATAAAACTATACGAGAATGGGATCTTCATACTGGAAAAACTACCAGAATATTTTCTGGTAGCTCGGGTCAAATTTCAAATATTCAATACAGACCATTAGGATTGACTGATTTAACATTAGAATATGATAATGAAGAAGAGGGGGAAATCAAACCAACAACGACGACAACAGTAACGACAACAATTATAAATGGTAAAAATGAAGATGAAGATATTGATTCATTATTTGGAGATAGTGAAGAGGATGAAGAAGGTAATAAAAAAGATGAAATTAAAAAGAAAGAAGAAGAAATTCTAGATCAAACACCAACTAAGCCAACTATAGATACATCAAAAGTAACTAATAAAACTTATAAAAATGAAGATATATTCATGAGTTCAAGTATTGATGGTACAATTAATATATGGGATATCAGAACTTCAAATCCAGTATTAAGATTTGGAGTATCTGAAGGTATACCGCCATGGTGTATGTCATCAACTTGGTCAAATTGTGGAGAATTTATTTATGCCGGTAGAAGAAATAGTACGGTTGAAGAATTTTCAATTAAAATGCCTCATAAACGAGCTAAAAATGGTCATAATAAAGATACTATGCAACCAAATGTTCTGAAATTATTACAATTTCCAAAAATTTCTGGACCGGTAAGTTCAATATCAACCATGCCAAATAATAATTTCTTATTATGTGGATCAAATGATAATATTAGATTATATGATTTAACTCTTTATGATGAACTTTCAAATATGGCAATTAATTCTAAAAAGCAGGCAACTCCATTTTTAATTATACCGGGTCATCAAGGTGGTACTTTAAGTAGCCTTTATGTTGATGAAACTGGTAGATTTATGGTAAGTGCTAGTGGTAATAGAGGCTGGGGACATTCAACTTTTACTGATACAGTTTTAATTTATGAAATTGATTTTAATGGATTAACATGAAGAAATATATTAATGTTATACACTGAAAGCAGCAGAATTGATGTAGGATTTCCTCTTTTAGCTGCCATATTCATCAACAATAAAGCAATTCTCGTTGATACTGGTGCATGTGAAGATAATAATGGTATGCCAAATAAAATTACAGCATTTAAATGTACCTCATTAATTATTGATTAGCAATGACAGGAATTAGTTGATATAGCTACATTATCTGCGCCATTTTTTTAATAACCGTAGAGAATGCATAATATATATTTAATAATAACAAAAAAAGTACCTCTCTTATACTTGTTCCTGATAGATTCGGATGTTATAGAGTCAAGTAGTCATCTGTTGAAATGTAAAATAGAAAACGAAACACAGGAAATAGTATAATAGACTTACTTTCAAAAGAAGATCTTCACCCAACTCATTCGAAATCCAATTCTTCTAATAGAGAAGTAAAGAGAATCAAACTAGACAGCGCTTCAGATACAGAAGATTCCAACTCAGGCACTTGTCCTGTGAGTTCAGAATCATTGCCAATATAATTCTTTCTAATTCAGCATATATAGGATTGTATAAGTGCCATACTATCAAATAAATCAACCCAATTTCCAAAAAAAAAGTATATATCAATAAAAGTGTATAAAATGAAATAATATAAATAAGTAAATAAATAAAATACTGTTAAAAATATCCAAAAGCATGAAAAGCTGTCTTTGTCCCTGCCAAAGATTAAAAGAGGGAATTGAAGTCCACAATATAGGGTTCCTTTCCCCATAATTAAAAAACAAAATATTAAAAAACAAAATATATATCAAACAGAACTGAAAAAAAAAATAACGACTTCAACTAATAAATCCAAATAATGTACTTCTCAAACTACCAAGACCAACATGACCAAAATTTATCCCATTATGAACAATTTCCGATTGTTTAACAAAGGTATATGCATCATTAAAGACTTCGCCCATATCATTTATAATTTCTGAACTTATATTTGAAATTTCATTAGTTATTGAATTAATTGGTTCATTTTTTATAATTGATTGACTAATTTTTTTAATGGGCGATGAAAATAAATTAAAATTAAAATTGGAATTATTTCTAATAAGTAGAAAATGAATTAAAAATCCAATGAAACCAATTGTGAAACTTATTTTATAAATATTATTAAATATTAAATGAGTATTTTTATTTCTATTAATTAATTTTTTATTGTCTTTGTCCTTATCTTTATCTTTATCACTTATAGATGGTGATGATGATCTTGAATAAGTTGAATCAAGTTTAAAGAGTTTTTTAAATATGATTGATGAAGTATGGGCAATTTTGGTATTAATTGATGAAGTTGAACCTGAACTTGATGTTAAACTTAATGACGATGATAACAGATGAGAATTTGAATCAAAATCAGTTTCTGAAATAAGTGAATTTGATAATTCTTCTTGTTGTTCAAGAATATTACGTTGAATTTCTAAATCATAAATTGCTTGTTTTGCCATTTCATCTTCTTGTAATTGAATTAATTCACTAAATTTAGTATTGTTAACATTATCTTTGTCTTTGTTATTATTAATTATTAATTGTTCAAAATGCTGATGTTTATACTTATTATCAAAATTTATATTTGATGAAGTTAATAATACTGAATTTGGATTAAATTTTTTAAACCAAATATCAAACGTGGAATCTAAATTGTTTAATGAATTAATTGAATAATTTTCTAATAAATCTTTTGATTTATTTAAAATTTTTATAAAATCATAATCAGATAATCCATCAAATAAATTTGTTGGTGAAATTAATGTATGAACTAAATCAGGATCAACATTTAAAAAATCATCATTACCATCTTCAATATTTAATTTTGAAAAAATGTCATCTTTAAAATGAATTAAACTTGCCACATAAATATATACATTAACTAATATTGAATTATAACTTAAAATAAAATCCCAAAGGATTAAAGTTTGTTGAATACTTGATAAATCATGACTAAACATGGTTAAAATACATGATAAACTTTGATAAAAATTATAATCATAATTTAATCCATCTGATTGAAGATATGAATTACTAGTTTGTTTAATTAATTCGAATAATGATGAATCAATGTTTTCAATTAATGTGGGGATTAATTTTAAATGATTAATTGAAAGATTTATATCATTAATCATAAAATCTCTTAAATGGAAAATAGTAATTGTTTCTAATAATTTAAAGGCCAATTCTTCATTAATATTATTATCATTTATATAACATACTAATAAAATAATTGAAGCAATATCATGATAACCTTGATAATAATGTAATGTAGGATATTTTCTTAAAATTTTAATAATTAAATTCAGTAATTTTTTCTTTAATTCATTCATGTCAGATGGTGAAAATATGGTTGTATAAGATTCATTTTGTAATTGAGATTGTAATGATTGAATATGATTTAAAATTGTAAATGATCTTTGAATATCTAATTTAACTTGATCTTCATCTTTATGAGGAGGCAAATCATTAAAATTTAAATCTTCAAGAAACAATGATGCAGAATTAAAATTTAATTTATTATTATTATTGTTGTTATTGTTATTATTATGATTATTATTATTATCTTGTTTATTTTTATCTTCTTCTCCTTCTCCTTGTTTTTTAACTTGTTCGTCTTCTTCTTCTTCTTCCTCTTTTTCATTCATACCTAATAAAATTGGCCATACTTTCAATCTAAACTCATTATTAATTAATCCATCGGTTGATCTCAGATATTCAATAAATTTATCATACTGATTTGATTTTGATAATGACTCATATATAGATTTTATTTTTAAATTTTTAATATTATCATTTAATGGATGTTCTTCACTATTATAAAATGATTTACCTAATTTATCAACATCCATTGATACCCATTCAGGATGATGATTCAGTTGATTCAATAATAAATGATGAGATGATGATGATGGACTTGTACTGGTTATGATTGTCATACTTTGATCTGATGATTGGTATTATTTATTTATTTATTCTTGTTGTTATTATTGTTCGATGAGATATGAGTTGATTCTGCTAAAATTCACAAAACCAAAACCAAAAATAGAAAACGAACAACAATAAAAAGAACAATATAAAAAAACAAAGAGAACCAAATAAAAAGAAGAGTTAAAGAGAAACAATCACAAACTAATGATATATTTCCAACTGTTTTTAACCTTTCTTCTATATTAATTGATTATAATTGTAAATTGTTAATGATTTGATAAAAATATAAATAAAAAAAAGGGGGCAAAAATATTTAATTTTTATAAATTTATATTTTGATGATGTTATATACAGGAATCTTTTAAAAATCTTTTTAATATGGGGAAAAAACTTTGATTGGAAAAAAAAAGTATGGGTCCAAAGATCAGGTCATATAAGATAAAAGGATCTATAAAGGATATAATGACAACTTCTAGTATAAATTCAACTATCACCTCCGTTAAAGTCGATGAGACCAATTTACAAATCTTAATTCAATGGTCTAATACCAATCAGGTTTCTCACTTTCATAATATTTGGCTTCGAGATAATTGTCGTTGTTCAAAATGTTATTATTCAATCACCAAACAAAGATTATTAAACTCGGCCAGCATTAAAGATGATATTAAACCATTAAGTATTGAATTGACTTCTGATTCTTTGCAAATTACTTGGGATGATGATGATGATGACCATCATTCAAGTAGTTATGGATTTAATTGGCTCTATTTACATTCTTATCAACCTAAATTAATCGCCAATGATGAAAAAATACAAGGCGAAAAGGAAATTCTTGAGCAATTTTATTGGAAAGTTAAAGATATTAAGAATGAATTACCTGCGGTTGATTATAATGAAATCATTCAATCTACTGATACCAATGAAAGTGCCGTAAAGGATTGGAGTTTAAAAATTTGGAAATTTGGATTTTGTTTAATTAATAATGTTCCTGTAAATCCTCAAGATACTGAAAAATTATGTGAAAAGTTATCATATATTCGTCCAACTCATTATGGAGGATTTTGGGATTTTACCAGTGATTTATCCAAGAATGATACGGCATATACTAATATTGATATTTCATGTCATACGGATGGAACTTATTGGTCAGATACTCCTGGATTACAATTATTTCATTTATTATATCATGACGGAATTGGAGGTACTACTTCATTAGTTGATGCGTTCCAATGTGCTGAGATTTTAAAATCAAAGTATCCAGAAAGTTATGAATTATTTACCAAGATTAAAATTCCTGCTCATTCTGCTGGTGAAGAAAAAGTTTGTATTCAACCTGATTTACCACAACCAATTTTCAAATTAGATAATGATAATAAATTAATTCAAGTTCGCTGGAATCAAAGTGATAGATCAACTATGGATTCATGGATTAATCCTAATGATGATATACCTAAATTTTATAAAGCTATTAAACATTGGGTATCTATTATTAATGATCCAACTAATGAATTATTTTATCAATTAAAACCAGGTCAATGTTTAATATTTGATAATTGGAGATGTTTCCATAGCAGAACTGAATTTACAGGTAAAAGAAGAATGTGTGGAGCTTATATAAATCGTGATGATTTTATATCAACTTTAAAATTATTAAATTTAGGTAGAGATGCAGTTTTAAATTCAATTTAAAAACAAAAAATATATTTACCTGTTCTTTTTTGAAAAAATAAATTATATAATAAAGTTATATATAGCCTTATCAAAATATATATATGTATGTTTAATTAATTATATTTTTAAAAAAAGAACCACAAAATTGTTTTTTTTTTATTTAACAATTTTTTCCTTTTTTTTCATTTATTATCTTCTCTACCTTAACCAGTAAGTTTAAGCAAAGATTGGAATTTTATTCCAATCCCATGGATCATTAAATCTTAAACCAATATCTAATTTTGAAATTTCTTCAAAATCTTCTTCAGTTAAATCAAAATCATTAACTTCCAAGTTTTGAACTAATCTACCTGGATTATTTGATTTTGGAATAATAGCAATATTTCTTTGTGATGCCCATCTTAATAAAACTTGAGCTGGAGTTCTTTTAACTCTTTCAGCAATTGAAGTAATAGTATTATGTTCAAATAAAGTTGGGGTATTTAAAGCCTTGGAATGATTTAATTCTAAGAATGATTGAGGACCAAATGATGAATAACCAGTAATGGCAATACCTTTACTTTGAACCCATTCAACTAATCTTGGTTGTTGTAAGTATGGATGATGTTCAATTTGTAAAACAGCAGGTGGAATTTCAGCTCCTCTTAATAAATCGTAAATTAAAGCACCAGTGAAATTAGAAATACCAATCGATTTAATTTTACCAGCCTTAACTAATTTTTCTAAAGCTTTCCAAGTTTCTAATAATGGAACATCTTCATAATGGAAATTTTCACCATCACCACAATAAAATCCAGGAGGATATTTTTCATTTAATGGGACAAATTTAAAGGCAATTGGGAAATGAATTAAGAATAAATCAACATAATCTAATTTTAAATCACTTAAAGTTCTATTTAAAGCAATTTCAACATTTTTTGGATCATGGAAATTATTCCATAATTTTGAAGTAATAAATAATTCTTCTCTTTTAACTAAACCATCTTTAATAGCTTTATTAATACCATCACCAACTTCTTTTTCATTACCATAATCTTCAGCACCATCGAATAATCTGTAACCGGCTTTGACAGCGTTATAGATTTGTTCAGCAGCAGTGGCATTGTCAACTTTCCAACAACCAAAACCAACTAATGGCATTAAGTGACCTGAATTTAATTTAATAGTAGTAGCCATATTGAATATAAATGATTTGATTTCTTTTAAGGAATATAAATAATAATCTATATAAGAATAAGAACAATAAGAACAAGAATAAGAAGAAATAAAATTTCAATTGATAAAATTAAAGGATAATTCAATGGTTATTTATAATCCCCAGAAAATCTCGACACCACCCACAATTATTTTATTACGTATTATTATATATTTTACTATGCGTTAACCTTACCGATTAAATTTTTTTTTCGGAACTGAAAAATTTTGTCTGCTTGGACCTTTCAACAATTTAATTAATTATTTATTTAATTATTTATTTATTTATAATATAAATACTATAATTTATATATATATATATATATATATATATTACTATAGTTAAATATGATATACTAGGTACTAATATTAGTAAATACTAGTATACTACACTGTTTTACCTTCTTTAATTTGAAAGCAATTGTCTCCTCAAGATTAATTGCTATATTTATTGAATGATCTATATAATAATTAATTATTATTTACCCCTAAAATATAATTTATTCATATATATATTACCCCCTCTATTCAATTATATTTTTCCATTAAGAAAGATCTGTATATAATTATTATACAATATAATAATACAATACAATAATTTTTAATTATAATTAAAAATTGATGATACCTTTTTCTTTGTATGAATTCTTTTTTTTTAATTTGAAACCCCCAACCCCCCCCCCCAAAAAATTAATTTAATTAAAAATTACATTTTATAAAAATCTTTTCAAAATTTATTTCTACAATTCTTTTTAAAATTTAATTTAATTTTATTTAAAAAGTTTACCCCATAATAATAATTAATAAATAAATCAATAAATAAATAATTAATTAATAATAGTTAAAATAATTTCTCCGCTTGGACCTTTTATTATTATTATGTATATGCGTATATTATATATATAATGGGTAGTATTCCTAATTGGGAACAACAGACACTTTTTTTCCATACAGGACACGATTCAAATTAAAAATTTTGTTTTAACTATGAGTTAACTATTGAAGTGAGTAAAGCAGTGCGGGGGAGGGGTATAATATCCCCAGTATATTACATTAAATTAAATTATATAGAACCTTTTTTTTTTATTTTATTTTATTTTATTTTATTTCAACAGTTATATTATTCCGATATAATAATAACAATAACAATAACAATAATATTAACCTTAAATAATAATAATAATAATAATAATAATAATACCCAGGAACCTACGCTGTAATGTACTGTACTGTACTGTACTATGGGGAAGAGGAAGGCGGGATGTAACTAACTTTGATTTTATTATTAATTATTTATTATTTATTAAAGTTTTACGAATAGATCTAACTCTTTTAATAGCTTTAGCCATGGAGATAAGCTACAGTAATAAACCAATATATGAGCTAATTATTATTAATGTCTATCACTTTAATTAAAAAAAAAATAACATTATTTATTATTGTACACGCATTCTCATTCTCATTCTCATTCTCATTCTCATTTCATTCTCATCTCAAAAAATGTCAAGAATCTCATCATAAAAAAAGAAATATACAAAACGATCTGAGATCTCCATTATACTAAATCAAACAATAATAATAATAATATTCCCCTATTTCTAATTAAGTTAAAATCATTTCTTTTATTCTTGTTGTTTCTTTCATTTTCTTAACTCTTCTACCTACCCTTAAACCCCACGTATTCATAAATTTATTTTAACTATATATATATATGACACAAAGTCTCCCCCACTTTAAATAAATAAATATCGGATAATTTATTTAAGAAGGTCTAAACCAATTTATGTACGGGGTAATATAATAATAAATTTAATAATCATTAGTGACTTCATCACAAAATAAAACCCAATCTTTAATCAATCAATCTGGAACAACTATCCCGATCCTACATTACATATCATAAATTTAATGGTGGAGTAATAAAATAAAAAAATAATGGATTAATTTCATTTCATTTACGTTTTAAAAATAAAATAAAAAAAAAATGTATTTATTTTTATTTATTTTTATTAGCAGATTTTTTTCTATTTACGATAAGATTTTGTAATTCTACATTGAAAGAAACTGGAGACTTTTAACTAATCCATAAATAACTTGATTAGAAGGGGGGGTATAGCGATGTTTATATATTACAGATTCGACATTTTATAAGTTCACGACATAAAACTGTCTGGATCTTCTACAAATGTGTAACGTGACATTTTTTTTATTTTTATTCTTAATTTTTTGTTTAATTCTTGATTTTGATTCATAGCATTTGAACAACGTTACAACGTCTCATCAAATGTCAAATGTCAAATGTCAAATGTCAAATTTCAAATCAACCAACCAACCAACTGATTATGTGCTCAACTGATTTGATTTTGATTTCATGAAATACATGAATAAATAAAATATAAATAAATAAAATCTCTATATTAATAATTATATAGGTATAATCGTCATCAACTCATTAAATATATATAAACTAAAACTAAAAAAAAAAAAATAAAAAAAAACAATCTGAATAAATAAAAGGGTATAAATATTTTCTCTCTCTCTCTCTCTAACTCATTAAATTAGCTAATCTCATTCCATTCTTCTTATCATCACCATTATTATTATTATTATTATTATTATTATTATTATTATTATTATTATGTTCAACCACAGAGGATGTATTAACCAGTGGTGTCATAAATGCCGGTGGATAATTATTCAACGATGTAAAACTGAAAACCGATCGAATGGGTGGCAATGTCGTGCCTGTAGTAGCAATACTATTGTTTTCTTGTTCAATGGTTTGAGCCGCCGTATTAATCATATTATCATTTCTTTCAATAGGATAAGCTTGAGGTTGTAAATGAGGCGATTGAGATGGGGTTTGTAATGGAGTTTCATTGGGAGATATTAAAAATTGACTTCCATTATTACTTCCCGAATTGGATTTACGAATAATTGATGATGGTGGTGGAGGTGGAACATTTAATGTATGATTGGAAGAAATTGAATTCATCATAAATAATTGTCCCAGTGATTGAGTAGGAGAATTAGGTCTGGACTTTTTATTAGATGGACCATTATTATTATTATTAATATTATTATGATTAAAAAATTCTAAATTTAATGAAGTTGAACTAGCTTGTTTTGGTAATGAAAATGTACTTGGTCTAACATTATTACTTGAATTTGTACTATGTAAACTTGGCTTAATTGGTGTCATTCTTTGTAATGAACTTAATGAAACTAAATTACTACCAGAGTTAGAAGATTTTAATGGTTTACCTAATGAACTTAATGATGTAGTTGATGATGATGAATTAAATAATCGCGTTGATTTTTGTTGATTTTGTAAGAAGTATTCATTCAAATTACTAATCGATGAAGCTGGTTTATGATGAAATGATGATGATGATAATGATGATTGAATAATATTAGAATTACTTGTATCAGGTGAAGTACCTAATGATTGTATGGCCGAATTGGCAGTTGATAATGTACCGGCTTGACTAAATACTGGTCCACTAGAACTTATCGATGATGCAGATCCAGATTTAGAAATTATTGGTACAGGTGGAGAATTATTTATGCCATTATAATTATTATTATTATTATTATTATTATAAATTGGGGTAAATCTTAAACCTTCAGATGAAACAGTTCTACTAATTAATGGTCTAGAACCATTATTGTTATTGTTATTGTTATTGATATTATTATTATTATTTGTACTATATGGTTGGAAACTAGTAGGTGATGATGGTAAGGAAAATATGGCTGTACCCTGTTGTTGATAATGTTGTTCAGGTTGAGATTGTTGAAGTTGTGGAGTTTTATTGGATGCTGTATTTGACGGTATTGGAGGTAAATTATATGATTGATTTGGTTGTTGTTGGACTTGTTGCACTTGTTGGACTTGTTGCTGCTGTTGTTGAACCGGTATCTGCTGTTGTGGTATAAAATAAACTGGATATGGTTGATGATATACTGCATTACCATTTCTATCTACAGAAAATGGAATAGCAGTTGAAACAGGTTGGAAAACTGTAGTTGTACCCTGTTGAACAGACGCTGGTTCAACATTATTATTATTATTATTATTGGTCATATTATTCAATTCAATACTTGATTTACTCTTTCTCTTTCTTGTTTGAGGATTATTATGAATTCTTAAATGTCTGGTTAATTCATCTGATCTACTAAATCGTTTAGTACATCCTGGAAAGGTACATCCATGAGGTTTTTCACCAGTATGAGTTCTTATATGTCTAGTTTGATGTTCTAATCTATGAAATGCTTTATCACAAAATGTACATTTATAAGGTCTATCTTCTTTATTCTTCTTTTCTTTAGTTAAAGCAATAGAAGAATCATTAAGGGTGGGATTATTCATGGTTTGAATATTCATGGTTTGACTATTCATCTTTATTAGTATATATCTTCTGTTAGTTAATGCTTTGGATTTCTTCTTATCTTTTTGTTAGGTTCAAGGATAGATATGGCTAAAAAATAAAACAGTTTCTAATAATTTAATCTAATTAATGAATATCAGGAAGTATTTATCTATATTATTTATATTATATATATATATCTTTTAAATAATAAATGAAAATAAGCAGTATAAATTAATTAATTCTTTCTTTTAAATTTTTTTTTTAAATTTGAATATGATTTTTTTGGTAAACTCTTTTATATATATACCGTTTTTTCTTTTATTATTCTTTTTTTTAAATAACCTCTGTTAAAAAAAAAAAAAAAAAAAAAAATTAAAAAAATAAAAAATAAAAAAATGTCTCATGAAAATTATTACCTGCATACACACCTCTCTTAAATAGGATTTTTGTTTTTACATTGCCCCATGGCCACAACTAGGATCATACTCACCCGTCGTAACAATAAAAAAAGAAAACATTACTTCTAACTATTTCTTCCTGTACCCCCCCTCATAACCTACTTAACCTGTAAACTGTGAATGTGCAGGCCGCGCATGAGAGTTTTTCCGGATATACCATAATAATAAACACAAAAAATAATAAAAGTAATAAATAAAAAATAAATATATGGACTTACAAATAAAGAGATCGTACAAATTGTTTCCATATTCCATTCCATAACCTGATAATAGTTAATACTACAAGAAAAAGAAATTCTCATAATCTTGGCTATCTCTCTTTTCTGATACCAGCACCGCCTAATGTAGTATAGACACTCATTCGTATGTATGTATGTATATATATGTTTATTATATATATGTTTATTTTTATATATATGTTTATTTTTATATATATGTTTATTTTTATATATGGCTCATATTGATGGATAAACGTCAGAAGGCTCCCCCATAAGTTTTTTTTTTGGTCGCATGAATATAATAATTAATGTTGGGAATTAATGGTATATTGCATGATCATATTACAATACATTAAACCGACCTCCAACCATCTAAATACTTTAGCCAGCTTATTATATTTATTAGCTCCCCCATAAAAATAAATCAAAACTAAACTTAACTAAACTAAAAGGTAAACAATAATAAATAAATAAACTATTAATAAA
Organism: Scheffersomyces broadrunensis; assembly: GCA_030563665.1. Classification (NCBI taxonomy): domain Eukaryota; kingdom Fungi; phylum Ascomycota; class Pichiomycetes; order Serinales; family Debaryomycetaceae; genus Scheffersomyces; species Scheffersomyces broadrunensis. The sequence goes on along the minus strand of JAJMJS010000018.1, from coordinate 84,676 downwards.
AATGATATTAATAATAATTATAAAATATAGAGATAAATATGGACGCACCACACACCGTTGAAGGCGTTGGGGTATACTTGTCCATATTAAATAATATTAGAATTACAAGTATAATATTAAATAAAATATCGTACCCCTATACTCCACCAAACCTCCACCCACCCCCACCAAAAAAAAAATATATGTAACGACAGCTCCCAAATAAGAATTCTTTAATTAAGATTTTTTAAAAAAAAGTCAATCTTACTATATACAGGAGGTGGTTGTAACTAACCTGTAAAAAAGAAGAAAAATTTTTCCGATGGATGTCGTTATAAGTTTTTTTTTTAAGTCACTTTTTTTTTATTATTATTATTATTTTCTTTTTTTTTTTTTTTTTTTTTTTTTTTTTGGTTGATTATCTGGAATAGGTAATATAAACCCAGTTTAACACAGTTTTAACAAATAATCTATGGGTAACAGTCAATCTTTTTATCTTTTAATTTTTTTTTTCTTTTATCTATAATCTTTCTTTGATCACCATGTCACTAAGTAACTTAAATAACAAGTAGCTTCTTGTTCTTCTTCATAATCGATTTAAATTAAAAACTTTAATTAATAGGTGTTACATGACTATATAATGGTTTTAAGAATAGACAATTGTAATTTTATTATTCACAGCAACTTTAAGTAGACGGAAGTAATCGGGATAATACAACACACTAACTTACAATTCGCCTTTGTCTTTGCCCTTTTATTCATTATCCTCATATAATAACTTAAATCTGGCGATATAATGCATTAAAATTCGGTTCAAGTTGATTCAATTACTAACTAAATTGTTTTAAAAAAGCCCCATGGGGAAATTCTTTTTATTTTTTTTCTATTTCTTATTTTAGTAGATTTAAACCAAAAAAAAAAAAAAAATAGCAATGGTAAATTCGTTTGTTTTGTTTGATCTTTATGCTTTTTTTTGCATTCTGCTATTTTCAATATAATTGATTATCATATGCAAATCATATTTTTGGTTTCTTTTCATGCTAAGTTTAGGAATGGTTATTATTTTTATATCCCTTTATTACATATAATTTAATTAGACTTTTAAAAGGGATCAAAATGTGTGGAATACGATAATTAAACTTAAAATTAATCAATTAGATTAATAATTAAAAAATCATAAGACCATGTGCAATTTAAATTAATAATAATATTTGTCTTATCTCTTTACTGTGGTGAACAGAAAAAAAAAAAATTCATTTCTACCCCACCCCCATTCGACATTTTTATTCTATATTGCCCCACTAGACAGATTTAGCGTACCTAATAAGGAAATTATTCCACAACTACTGTTAAAAAAATATAAACCATATCATGATAGAATACAATAGATTAATGATGATTAATAACTAACTAATACAAGCTTGCATATATATATTTCAGTAATAAAACAGGCATCAACCTAATCATTAGTATTATTAAATGTTTTTTTCCTACTATTGTATTCTTTTCATTGTTTCTGTTACTGTTGTGGTGTAGCGTGGTGTAGTGTTGTTGTGTTACACATTATTTCATTATTATTATTACTATTATTTAATATTATTATTATTAATTAATATTATTATTATTAATTTATATATATTACCTTTTTTATATAACGGTTTAGTTAAGGTTACGATATGTTCAAATATGAATTAATAAGTTATTTCGTTTCAACTTAGGTTTTCTAAGGTTATGTCTCTCTCACACACAAAATAAAAAATAGATTTACATAAAATGCCTCTCTGTGTCTGTTTTCTTTCAATCTTCCCCCACCTGATTCACTCTTTATATTTTTATTCTTTTTCTTTCCTTTACGACTATCCGTATCGGAACGAACATTATATCCAAATTGTAAAAAATTCATCCATTTCATGTATTCTAACCTGCTGGTCAGGATACATTACCGCTTTCAGTAATTGTTATATAAAAAATCCCCGGATACCACTAAACTTAAATCTGGAGGTAGGGTGGGGATGGGGGATAGTACCAAGATTAAATACAACACTACTATTTATTAACTAAAATTGCAAAAAAATAAATAACTCTTACTCTAAAACTAACTATTAAAAATCATAGTTAAAATCCATCCATTGATCAAACCATCTTAAATTACTAAATAAATTATCTACATCTTCAGCATTTGAACTATTAACATCACCAGATTGATCTAGTGTTCCGCCGGGGGTAAACCTATTCATATCTGATGATGAACCAGGCGTTGAATTATCTATTTGATTTGAATTGGAATCCTTTGATGAGGACGATTCTTCATTGGGTTGTTCTTCACCTCTATGTAATTGCTTTTCAAAAAAGTCATTAAATTCATCCTTAGGCTTTTCGAATTGTGATGATGAACCTTCTTTTGGTTCATTATTTAATCCTAATTGAACAAATTTGGCTTTATTAACATCAGATGATCCATGATCAGTACCAATTGAATCTAATGCTTTAATATCTTCTTGTAATCTTAATGATAAAATTCTATTGGCAGTTTTTAATGCCCATAAACATTCTTTAACCATTTTAAATCGTTCCTTTATAATAATTTTGCCATGTTCATTTCTAACTGGAGATTTTTTAAGTATGGTTAATAATCTAATGGTATTTTTTAATATCCCACGAGCTTGATCAACAAATACACCACTATTAATTAAAGTCACGGCATTAACTCCGGTATTAAATAATAATAATAATATTAAATACCACGGAGTATATAATAATCCTGCCTTATTGGTTTTATCTAATACTTCCAATATACCATGACATGCATCTAATACCATTTCAAGTTTCAATCCATTACTAGTTATTCTTCTGCCAATATAATTAAATAATATTTTACCATGAAAACATAATACTAAATCATAATAATGTAATTTAACTTGAACTTTAACCAATGAACTTATAATAATATTTCTACCTTGCTTTTGTTGCATCTGTCCTGTAATATCAGGATCAGGATTCTTACTAAAAAATGAAAGATTTCTAAACCCATTGGCATTAAACCAATCATGAAGTTGAACTAATTCTTTATTGATTTGTTGATATTTTACTAATTCAGGACTATCATCAATTGATGTATGAACAAAATTCGAAATCCTGGCAATATGAATTAATGCAAATGCTGGTAAGGTAATCCAATCATCTCGTTTAGTTTCTTCAATAAAATCAAATGAAGGGAATTTACGGGCTAAATCTTCATCTCTTAATCCACAATATCGACCTGTTTGTAATCCAAATATTCTATCAAATGTATAAACACACCAAAATATTCTTTTGGCTTTTAATCTTTCATATGGAGTTGATATATGAAGTTTGGGATTATCTTGACCAATTCCCATGGCCTTGGTCATAGTAACTGCTTGACCCAAAGCATGAAATGATGAGGTTTGTTTATGAGCAATTCTTAAATATAATGTAATTAATAACCAACTTTGAATTAATTCAAATGATTCCCATTCAAAACTTAAAATTGAAACTACTTTATAACCATATTTAAAGATTTTTTCTTCAAGTTTTAATAATTCCATTGATGGACCTTTAGGTTTTTGCATTTCCATAAACCTTATAGATAAGGCACACACTAAATATAATATAGCACTGAAAAGTCTGGTTTGATTAGTAGTAGAATCTCGATCATTAACATTTTTATTAAGTGTAATTTGTTCACGAAGTAATTTATCATAGGCTGCAACTTGTTCTCTAAATACTGTTTCATGTAAAAGGGCAAATAATGGATTAACTTCTTGAAAAAAATAATCAATATAATCATCAATATCAATTACAAATTCCGGTAACTTTGGTAATTCTTCAGATCCAATATAATTACAACCTGACATATTCCATCCAAAATATTGAGTTCGAGGTAATGTAACTTCTTTCTTCAGATCTTCAGATAAATTTTGATACATTGACTTACATAATTCAATAATTAATAAATTTTGATGTCTTCTCAGAAATCTCCATTTACTACTTGGATTAATTAATATTTTTTCTAATTCAGGATTTTCAGGTTCTTTTGTACTGGGTGGTTTGAATGTTGAAGTTGTTGAAGTTGATAATAAACTTTCAAGATAATGAACTCTATTTTCTAAGTGTGAAATATAATCTACTTCATTTGTTCTACTAACAACTGGTAATCCAAATGGTTCAACTCTTTGTCGTTTAACAAGTGGGAATTGGGTACCATCTTTTAATTCATTAAGATTACTACTTGAATTATTATTTGAATTACTAGTATTATTATTATATAATACAGAATATGTACATTCCTTTTTATTCTTTTTACATGGTTCACAAGGAAATGATGCAGAACATTTAATTTTTTGAGTTCTACATCTATCACAAGCTTTACTAACTCTCATTCTTGTCTTTAATGATGATGATGATGATGATGAATTCCCTTGATCTAAATGATGTACTGGAGGAATTGGAGTTGATAATTGTACTGGATGTGGACCATGAGTTAAAGCGTAACTACCTAATTGTTGAGGAATATAACCTGGTGACGTATATGCAACAAATGGTGGATTAGTACTAGTACCAGATATTGAACCTCCACCTAATGGAGAATTTGTATTATTAGTATTAGTATTATTATTATTATTACTATGATTACCAATCGCTGGCAACACTGTACTGGTTCCTGAACCTCTAACGTTTGATTCGTTTGATGAAAGATAATTTGGATTATTAATTACTCCTCCTTCACCTATATTAGATGAATTCCCTCGATATGAAAATGCATCATTCGATCTATCAATTGACTTTTTTGGCATTGCTTCAGTTGAAAATATTTTCTTAAAGCTATAACCCTTTTATAGTTAACTAAATGATAATTTGAAATAATGTTTTATAAAACTCTTCCCGTATACGGACCGACAAATTTTTATTTTTATTTTTATTTTCATTTTTATTTTTATTTGACAGTATCTTTTAAAAATAGACTGTTAAAAAATTTTAAGGAGGATATATACAGGAAATTATCATTTTTCATATTAACTAGATAATGATTTTATTATATATATATATATATATATATCTGAATAGGATTATTATATAATTCTACATGACTTAAATCAATTAACATTTTATTATGTCTTCTTTTTATTCTTAAAAAAAGAATTACTTTATCTTGGTCTCTAAAAAAATTCTTATTTTGTTAAATCAAATACAACTTTATTAACTTTATGTTTATCAAATAATTCAAAAACTTGCTTACTTTCATCTAAACTTGCTTTATAATCTATAAAATGAGTAAAATCTCCTTTCATCTCTTCAAAAATATCCAATGCTTCAGGAAATAATGACCACGCATGACATCTACCAAATGAAATATTAACATTCTTTAAATAACCTTCAAGTCCATCAAACGGTAATGGACCATGTGCCATACCTAATGATGATATGAATCCATTTCCACGAACTGATTCATAGGCTGTTCTTATTGCAGCGGAAGCTCCTACTACTTCTAATACTGCATCAAATCCAATACCATTGGTTTCATCTTTGATGAACTGTTTAAGTAAATCAGCTTCAGTTTCAAAATTAATAGTCTTGTAGGCTCCAAGTAATTCTGCTTCTTTTAATCTTGATGGAACATTATCAACACATACGACTTTTTTAAATCCAAAATATTTTAATACTTTTAATCCACATAATCCAACCGGTCCAAGCCCTAATTGTAAAATTGTGACATCAGCAATATCTTGCTTGTCAATTCCTTTTGCTGTTATATTATTTAAATTATCCATAATTTTTTTAACTCCATAATATCCCGTAATAAAAATATCCGCCATTAAAACATAAATTGAATCATCATCATCATTTACATTACTTATAGGTTTTTTAATTAATGTAGATTTTGCATATGGAACTCTAACATATTCAGCTTGACCTCCATCTAATCCAAGTTTTCCAAAAGTATTTGTCTTTTCACATTGTCCTGAATAACCATGTTTGCAATAAAAACATACCCCACATTGAATTGTAAATGTACTTAATACATCTTCACCAATTTTAAATTCTAAATCGGATATTTCAGATCCTTTAGCAACAACAGTACCTAAGAATTCGTGACCTATAATAGTATTATTTGGTCCTTTAATATTACCTCTATAACTATGTAAATCACTTCCACATAATCCTGAATATTTCACTTTAAGAATGACATCAGTTTGTTCTAAAATTTTAGGGGTATTTCTAATCTCAGTTCTAATATCATAAGGTCCATAGAAAACAATTGCTTTCATAGACTCTGGTAAGACAGTCATGTTCACTTGTATAGCTTATTCTTTTTCTTATTGGGTGGTATATCAAAAAGACTTTTATGAATCTCCCCACGATCCAAAGAAAAAAATAATTAATCAAAATTTTTAGTCGCAATAAAGTTTTCTTTATCCGCTAATTAGCGGATAACCAATTTCATTAATCAATTCAATTCATTATTCCACATAAATATCTATACTATTTAAATTATTTCCGTAAATAATGTACTCCATATTATCATTCCTAATTTTCCAAATACCGATATATAACTTACAGCTCTTTTACCTATATTATAGAAACAAAATCCCATAATATTCACACAGATTATATCGCCAATCAATGCATATAGTACAAATATACCAACTGTAACAATATTTAAATATATTGCCAGATGATCGGAAGATAATGAAGGAAAGAAAGTCTCTAGTACATCTGAAAATTTGAATATTAAACTATTATCGGCAATATGACATATCCCTTCTTTACCATCAAATGAAAAACATGTAGCAAGTATCCATTTTGAAAGCCAATTAAAAATAGTAGTTGTAAATATATCAATTATCAGAAAATTTTTATAATTTGGATAATCCGTAAAACAAAATACTCCAGATGGACTATGCCAAACTTCATAATGTCTTTCAATCATTAATTTTGAATCTCTTGCTAAATAAGTTAAAACATCTTTCATAAAATTTTCAGAAAATGTTATAAAATTACTAAATACAAATAAATTTCTTAATATTCCATTTAAGTAATAACTGGTTGTAATCACAAATGAAGTAAATCTCATAACTTTAATTAAAATCATTATTAATTTTGTAATAAATTTAAATATTATGTTTCCAATATTAGCAGGTCGATGATTTCTCCATATTTGACGATATCGAAGAGCAGGTAAAGGTATTAAATCAAACACCCATACAAAATATAAGTACTCTCTTGGATTCATCCGTTCTTGTTGTTGAAGATGATTAATTAAATATTCATTTAATCCATCTAATCGATTATTATGTTGAGCTAATGGGATGGCTCTAAAAAATTCAGCTTGTTGACCTCTTCTAAAGATTTCTATTAGATCAGTATCTAAATCTCGAAATATATCTATATGTTCATCGTTATCTATGTCATTCATTTTTGATATGACTTAATATCTTTTGATTCTATAAAATGACCTATAATATTACTATGGCGGTTGTTTTACAAATTTTTTTTTTTTTTTTTTGAATTTCTTTTTTGCGATTTTTTGATATAAATTCTTTTTTAACTATTTAAAATGTTATTTAAAATGATTTTACAATTGATGGAATTTCTTTCCCCTTTTGTTTATAAGCATTAAACCAATTCAGAATTAGCATTTTACTTTCTTGAATTGTTCCTGCAAAATCTTGACTTAACAGTTTTTTAAGACATGATCTACTTTTTGGTTCAATTCTATCTTTATCTGATTCAATAAATTCTGTTTCTTCATTTCTAATTTCATATGAATCATTTAATAAAATCAACTTTTTATCTTGTTCATATATTTGAGGTATTAATAGTACATTACCATGACTTGAACTCCATATATCCATAGTTTCTTGTATTTCAACTGATTCAATTAAATCATTAATTTTACTAATAATTTCCCATGCATTCTCATAATTATCAAGAATATTTTCATCATTATTAAAAAGTCGATAATCATCATCTTTAGATCTTGAGAGATAGCTATAATCCAATCTAATATATGAATCATTTCTAAGTAAAAAAAAGAAATGTAATGTTTTTAAATGAATACCACCTGCAACTAATAAACACCATAAAATTCGATCATAAATTGAGACAATCGTATAATCGTCATCAAATAATTCGGAAATACTCAAAATATAATTATTAATCAGTTTCATTAAATGATTACGATTAAATTTCAATGCAACAGAATCTTGATCATTATCATGAGCAATTAATATTTCTGTACCATCGATCCGAGCTAATTGTTGAGAAATTAAACCATATGAAATATAAATTTTATTTAATATGCCTGATGAAGATTCTTCTTCTGGAAATGTATTTAATGAAGTGGCCAGTAAAGTAAGATACTTTGATAAACTAGCCCTTGAACTTTGTGGATTAAATGCTTTACAAAATCCAACATAAACTAAAATTATTTGTCGAGTTCTTAAAGTTAAAATTTTATTAGAATTAGGTATAGTTAAATAATCATCTAATTTCTTTAAAAATTTATGTACCCAAACAAATTCCTTTTCTGCATCTTCATAATTCCTTTTTATATAATGAATAAATCCAATGATTGTTTTATGTATTACCATAATTTCTGCCATTGACCAAGTATGAGGAGATTTCCACTTTTTTAATTTTGCAACTAGAGTACTTGAGTCTAATTTATAATTTAATTTGTCATATATTAGAATTTCATTATCCATAAAGTGAAATAATAAGTTTTCATACTTGATTATATCTTGAAATAAATATAAAGGAGTCATGTATAAGATATTATTAAATATTAGTTTTGAAGTTTCAAGAAAAACTTTTACAACTCTAGTTTTCAGCCAATATTTTAAATTCGGAATAACATTATTTAATTCTTGATTTGTATTTTTACATAGCTTCCCAAGCGAATGTTTTGGTAATACACCCTTAGCTTTCAAATATAAGTCAACTTGTTCGTGTAGCTTAATATTCTCATGCTTGAAACTTTCCAAATGTTAGTATAAGTGATAGTTTGATAGTGATAGTATATATATACTGAAGGAAAAAAATAAAAAATACCATTACTTACTTTCCTCCCGACCAGGGTTCATTCAAAAAACTTTTCAAATTTTGCTGATCTGCTAAGAATTTATTTTTATAAACAGCAACACAATTAGAATCAATATTTTCATTATATTCAGCTCTCGAAGACTCTAAAATTTCACCTAAACAACAAATAACATTATCTTTCATATCAAGGTTGATAAATATTGATTTCAAATGATTTATATACATTTCTTTCTTAACGGGATGAAATTCAAGTTCAATTGCTAATGATAATTCTCTTAATGCTGGATTAATTCTGCCAAGTTCAAATAATGGGAATGAAAATAAAAAATGGAATTCAGGAGGAATTGTGTTTAATTTTTGGAAATAAGGGATTAATAATAACATTTCGTATAATTTACCTTCTTGATAATATGATAAATATTTATCTAATTGATTGTTTAATTCTTCAATTGGGTATGGAAGTTCATCCTTAAATTTATCATAAAATCTAATAGTACTTCTTTTTTGAATATCAAATAATACTCGATCTAAATCAAGCTTATCGAAATCAATTTCACCACTTGGATAAACATTATTCATTATTCAAGGTATGTGTGTCTACTTCCAATTATGAATGAAATTGTTGTAGTTTTAATAAAGAATTAAATAATAGTTGGGCGGTAAAATTGCAAAAAAAAGAGTAAAAATTTAAGAGTGTCTAAATTTTTGTTCCCCTCCTTTTTCTTTTTCATTTTTTAAAAGGACAGGGGATGCAAAATAGAAACCTAAATTTTATTAAATGTATTCAATATTAAATCTAATTAATTTGTAAACTGTCAATGAGAAATATTCATTGTAGTTAAAAGTTAGTTAGAGTAGTATTTGAATTTATGAAGATTATTAGATGAACAATGAAACACATATATACTGGTGCTTACAGGATGACAAGAAAAAACTATATATTAACTATGGTTACATTTATTATTATTATTATTCTATAGATCATTAGCAGCATCAAAAAATTCATCTTCTAGAATTGGCTTTATCCTTTTTTTAATTGATTTATTACTCATTACTTGAGGATCGGTTTCACAATAATCTAAAAGTTTTATAATATATTGGAAACATTGAAAACACAACTTTGCATCCACTTGTAATTTTAATCTTAAATAATACTGAGGTAACTTTAGATCAGATACTTTAAACTTTTCCCTTGCTTCAAGTATAATTAATATTAATGCAGTTCCAAATAATGTATAACTATCATATGATAAAAAAATTGGTAATGAAGATAATAATTCTATTAAAGTGGTAGTTTGTTTTAAAATTTCAGATTTTTTGGAATAAAACACAGATATTTCTGGATCAACTTCTTTAATTAATTCATCTCTTATATTATAGGGCAAATCAACATTTAAATCAAACTTTAATGTCTTTAGCATCAATTCTTCTCTGTACAATAATTGATCTCGAAATAACCAAAATGTATTACTTTGTTCATCAACAATACGACCAGGATTGGCAACAATAGCAGCTTGTAAAGCAATTTTATCAGGCTGCCTATAACTATCGTGTAATTTACATGATATAGCTATTGCTGCTATTGCAATATATTGTTTTGAATTTTTTTTGATGGGTACTTTCATATAAAATCGATTAACATAAATTGTTGCTGCTAGAATAGTTCTACTATCTAGTTTAAGTTTGGCTCCAACCAGTATAATAAATTGATGAATATTTTCTCTTTCTCTTAACTCTTGTGCTATAGATATTCTTAATTGTAATCTACTTGGAGATTCTTTTAAAAATGTTTCCTCATCAAATAACCAAGGTTCAGTGGTTAGATAGTTCATTTCTTTATCCTTGTTATCACTATCTTTAAGTTTCGCGGCACTATGTTTGGGTTCTTCTTCCTTGGTCATGACATGTCTTGATTCTTCCTTTTTGGCCTCTATTATTTCTTCAGTCCTAATAGACAGCATACTATAGATTGTGACCTGCTTGTTTATGACCTGAAAGTTAGTCTGACTTGGAAAAAAAATAGTTTCCTTTTTTAAACTTATTATGCTAAGCTATATACAGGAATTTCAAAACTTTAAATTATATTATACTAGTTATCTAATAGGTTTAATAGTTTAACAGTTTAATAAGCTAACTTTATGTAATACTAGAATAATATTCAGCGGATATTAATGTAAATATTTATTTAATTATAAATTAATTAACGTTTGAAAATTGATCTGGCAATTAATCTAAATTTCTTTATAAAATCTGACCATAATCCTAGCACTATTTATATACAATTGATACTTCACAAGAGACGTACATGGCTTCTTGAGCTGAAGATAATCACCTTGTATTCCTCATTCATATTTATCAAAATCAACTTTTGAAGTAATACGTAATAAGCATTCTTAAAAGTTGCAATTCCTGTACATAACTCAATGTGAAAATTTTTAAAATCAAAAAAAAAATTCAGAAAATTTCCAACATCGAAAGAAATACTACTTATTTATCTTTAGTATCAAATATTTATATATAATATGTCTGGAGAAGTATCATTCATGCATTTGGTTAGACCAAATGTTGCAGCTCCAGGTTCATCCTCATCAACTAGTCCATCCAATATTAAAATACATGCACCAGCACTTTTTCAAATCTTAGAAATTGTTTCTAAACAAGTACTTTCATCTGAAAAGAGAATCATTGGTACATTAGTTGGTCTTAGATCAGATGATGGATTTGAATTTGAAATCAGAGATGCTTTCGTCGTTCCATGTAATGAGACCGGTGATTCTATCACCATTGAAGATAGTGTTCATAAAACTTTATTTCAATTATATAAAAAGGCTCATCCAAAAGAATCAGTTTTAGGTTGGTTTGGAAGTTCAAATCAAATAGATAATACTACCAGTTTAATTCATGATTTTTATTCAAAAGGTAGCGATAGAGCTTATCCATATCCTGCTATTTATTTAAATGTTGAATATTTAACATCAGATAATCAAATAACTGTACCAAAATTATCAACTTATGTTGGTGCAGCAGTTGGTAAACCAGCAACAACAACTCAAATTGGTTGGAAAACTACCACAACTAACAATTCATATATTTTCAGTCCAATTCCAAATCAAGTAATAAATGGTTCAATCACTGAAAAAATAGCATTTAATGTATTAAAAGAAAATTCAGTAAATACAAATTCAAGTGCATTAAATGATGATTTATCCTATTTATCAAATCAATTATCAGCAGTTACTACTAATATTGATAACTTATTACGTCATATTGAATCAAAAGGTTTAGAAGCTAATTCCGATAAAGATCTTGATTTATTAAGATTATTAAGTAATACTTTATTAAATAAACCACAACTTTTAAGTAATACTGAAGAATTAAGAAGTTTATTTAGTGCTCATAATCAAGATGTTATTATGATTGAATATTTAACTAAGGCTGTTAAAGATCAAATTGAATTAATTGCTAGACTGACTGCAAGTGCTGAATCAGAAAAGAAATTCTAATCACTAGCCGCTATAAAAGCCTCCAACGTATCATCTGTAAAGTAGTTTCTTTCTTAAGTACCTGAATACATCTGTATCTTAGATATGGGTATTTAATAATATATTATAATATATATAGATATATATAAATAGACAATATATATATATATAAATATATATATTTATTTACATATAAATTTTTAAGTAAATATTGTATTCTCTTGTGCCTTCTAAAAAAGATAGTATGACGATAGCCCACAGTTTTCTCTTTTTAATATTTACCTTTTTTTTCTACACTAATTGAAATTTTAACCAAACCTCATCTCATACAAAACAGGAAAAAATTTTAATTAAAAAAAAAATATTGCAATAAACAAAAGAAGGTTAAACGGATAAACAACTTAAAGAGTTCCATTAGTAAAGCTTGATCTCATATTCAATTTGATATCACATACCTTTTATATTGATTAATTTCATAAGTTTGATTAATTTTTCAGTTTATTACTAAAAGGATCAGTCGATTACCTCATAACAACAAAGGACTTAGTAATACTACTTTTAGATACCAAACAATTACTGCTAATTTACAGACCAACACCTAGGTTTTCGGTACTGGATATAATAAGATTTTAGATCAATCATTTAATTTACTTGATCTAATTGATTCTATCAACTACTATTCATAAAATACATATTTTATTTGAGGATTATTTTTTTCACTCTTCGAAATATTATGATTAATCTTATAAGACACTTTTACTTTTTCAATTCATTTCCAGATTCAATATCCAAAAATAATAAACAATAGAAGTTCTTAAAAGTATAATTATAGAAAGGAGTAGAAAAGATTCACCTCCGTCCCCCCACAAATAAAACATTTACCCAGAAATAAAAAAATAACAATCACAGAAATGGCTAAAAGTCCAAGGGTTCCGTACCATAAAAATTCGAAAGCATTTAGTGGTAGTAGTGTGTCTAAACATGCTTCTTCTGTAGGCGGAAAGAATTTTAAGGGTTATGGTAAAGGCGCTCAACAATTTAACAGAAATAGACGATTTAGTATTGCCGATACATCTTCATCTGATTCAGATAAAGTATACGATAATGCAGCTACACTAGTTGAATCGGGTTCTGATTCAGAATCTTCATTAACCGCTGTATCTGAAGAAGATAGTAATGTAAAACAAAAACAATTTTCCCCAATATATAGAAAGAAAAATAAAAATGGCTTAAAAGGTTTAGGCTCAAAGAAAAAGTCATCATCAAAGAAAACAATCGATTGGGATTGGAACAAAAGTATAGTCATATCAGATGGATCTGATAATTCTGACGAGGAAGAAGATGAAGAAGATGAAGATCTTTATTCAAGTTCAGAAGATGAAGATGTTGATTTTATAAAATTACAAGCTGAAAAGAAAGCAAAGTATATTCAATCAGCTAGAGCCATGAAAGCTTTGAAAGCTAGACAAACACAAACAAGTAACGACGTTTCAGATGCTGAGCTGGCATTAGATTCTGATTCGATGGTTGATATTTCCGACATAGCGGCACTTGCAGAAAAGAAAATCATAAAACAACAACATAATAATAATAATATTAACCACAAAGCCAAATTTGGAAGGCGGCGTTCTGATGCTGTGTTACCCGAAGATATCAATTTCACCTTTGAATTTGATGATTTCAAGGAGAACGATAGTGATGAAAATGATGAAATCGAGTCGATTACCGCTACTGAAGGCGAAGAAAAGTTTGAGTTACAAGAAGAGGATATTGGGGAAGAAATCGAAGTAGACACCTATGAGAGTGCAACAAATAACAATAGCAATAACAATAATAGTAATAGTAATAATAATAATAATAATTTTGATGTTGATTTTGAAGCTCAATTAATTCAAGTTCCAAAATTTAAGGAAGAAGAATTGAGTTCGGAAGATGATTATGAAATAGATGATAATGAGCTTTTAGCAACTTTACAAGCAGATAATGATTTAGATGAATTTGCCAATGAAGTCGACACTCAAGCTAAAGTTAGAAGAAGCAGTTCAGCAGAGTCTATTGGTGATGATGAAGAAAATGATCCATTTTTAAAGGAAGAAGAAAAGTTTTTAGTTAACGAATTTGAAACTAATGGATTCGATGATGAAGATGGCGATGAAATTGGTATTGAGGATTATGGATTCAGTGATTCATCTAATCGTAAAACATTGCTCAATTCGTTCAAAGCGATAGATAATAGTGGTGACTCCAATCAAGTGTTACAATATGAAAGTAGTATTGATAGTGGCTCTGAATCAGAAGATGAAGAAGAAGAAGACGATGACGACGATGAAGATGGATATGAAGATTTAATCGATTTCAACGTGCCGTTATTTGACAACAGTGATAGCAGCAATGAAATTGAATCCAAGGGTAAGGTACAATCAAATCCAAAGGTCGAGTCATCATCAAAAGATAAGAAAGATAAACCAGTGCATAAACATAAGAATAGAACTATGTCGAATGGTATGAATAGTGATGAAGATGACGATTCATACTTGTGGAATTATTTTTTCAGTTCGGATAATGGTTCAAGTGATGATGATGATGGTTATGCTGAAGAAGACGATGATGTTCAAATTGGGGAAGAAATTTTTAAAAGCATGGATAACAAATCTTCGAGCCGTCGTATGACTTCTGCTGCATCTACAAATATTAGAAAAAAGAGTATAGTTCAGGCTCATATAGGTTTTAATGATTCAATTGAAGACGATGGTTATGATAGTGGAGAATCTACCGATGAAGATTTAACATTACCAACATCTACAAACAAGACCAAAGTTGGATCTAAGAAAGCTAAAGAAGTTTTATCATCAAAAACTGCTGATTATAGACCTCCTATTTTAGGTACTTGGATTGCTGTGGACAGTAAGCCTTTTGGAATTATTGATGGTTTGTCTACAAGAATTCTTCATGGCACAAAAGGTTTTGAAGTGAAATCCAAGTCAAGAAGAAGTATTATACCACACAACACTGGGTCAGATGATCTGGCTTTAGGTTTAGATGAATTATTAAATGTTAGTGAACTTGATAATGATGATGAAAACGATATAAAAATTTGGAGAGATTTTAATAGTCAGAAGAAAAGAGTTCCTCTTGGTGCTTTCAGAAATAAGTCTATTTTACAAAATGCTTTAATTCATCCAGAAAATGTTACAGCTCATTATAATCAAAGTGGTAAAACCAACTTAGATTATGGACAAGCTAAATATTCATTCAATAATCATCGATCATCATCTATAGTCAAAGCTCCTTCTAATAATCAAGTCACCAAACCAAATGTTAACAGAAGAGCTTCATCATCTGGTACACACCCATCTTCCAGTAAACAAAAGAGAAGACGTGCTTCTGTAGTTGAAGCAGTTTCAGAAGGTTTTAGACCAACCAAAAATGGTTTATTTAATGAAAATGCTCTTAGTAATGTTGAGGAGATACTTGGTGACGACAATGATTTAATGGCTTTAATCAAGGGGTTATAAGTTTATTAATGTTATTTAGATCATTTTATTTTTAGTTCGGATTTTCATTTTGTTTTTTTATTATTTTTGTAATTATTATTATTATTATTATTTATATAAAAAGAAATTTATTTAGGTTTTAAGTATAGTATAGGTCAATATTAAGGGTGTTTTTAGTATTAAATAAGGTCAAGAAAAACTTGTAGAAAAAGTGAAAGTTCAAGTTTCAGAATTTTGACATAAAATAATAAAACATGTGTCGTGTGCAGACTACAAATAATTCTAAATTTTAAACATAAAATTGTGTTATAGGTCGTAAGAATTTTCAAATAATTTTAAAGGAATATATATCTGCTTAACAGAAATATTACTGAAGATCAATAGATAGAATATAGTCAGACACGAAAGTCTTAAGCCGTTCATTACTGATTCATTCTCTATTAAGTACATTCACTTTTTTTAATCTAGAAATACTGAAAAAGAACTCTTAAGGTACACATATCAAGTCCGTTTACTTCACAATCTATCACTTTAACTCCCAAAAGTATCACTTTAACGAATATTAAAGAAAATGGCGGGTACAAGACTGTCGTCTAGATCAACCAAAGGTCAACGTCCAAAGAGGTTATTGGAAGAAGAAGCAGGAGAAGAAAAAGATGATGACTTAGAAGAACTTTCTTACCGAGTCAAAAAGCCAAGGCTGGCAAACCCCGATAGTGATGAAGAATATGTGGTTATTACAGATGCTGAAGATGGTGATGTGAACTGTACACCATGTGGCACTAATAAATCTAATTATAATGCAGATGATGATACTGGTGGTACATTTATACTTTGCGAGAATTGTAATACTTGGCAACATGCTGAGTGTATGGGTTACAAAAAGCCTAAATACATTCCAAAATACTACATTTGCAATGTTTGTCAAGATAAAGACAAGAAATCAAAATCATCAAAATCAAAAGCAAAAGCAAATGGTAAGCCAAAGAAAACTCCAGAAGTACCAGAGGCCGAAGAAAATGGTCATTTAATCAAAGAAAAATTAAAGGATGATCATAGAGTAAGTACTGCAAAGGCATTTTATAATTATTTCAAAATGAGTTTCCCTAGCGATTATGAAATACTTGATGAAGATAAAGAAATAAAAGCTACAAATTGGGCTCTTGAAATAGAAGATATCATTTTTACTACTTTTCCAAGTAAACAATATCTATTGGAAGGAAGAAGAATATTATTTTTACTTAAAAAATACTTCATGCAAGATGTTATAAAGGGTAATATCACCTTTGAACAAGTAGTTAGGAGAACCCCAAAAGAAATTAATCTAGAAATAGAAAAAGTAGAAGTATTAAACCGTGGAAAGATAAAGAATATTATCTTAACACAGCACGATAGTACTGAAATCATTCGTAGAACTCATAAAGGAGATATTATAAGAGAAAATGAAAATGAAACTCAAAGTGGTATAGATGAAAGTATAGCAACAAAGAAGGTAGACCATAGATTATTCGCCGGTGATGAACCAACTGATGAGCCAAGAATTGTTACTGACAGGAAGCTGATAAGTGCCTACAATAATATCAACCCACGTATTGAAGATTATTACGATGATGAGGAAGGAGAAGAAACAAGTCATGAAGGTGAAGGTGTGACCTCCGATCCATCAGTATCAACAACAGAGAATAAATCAACAGAATCCAGTGACTTGGAACATGTAAATGAGCTTGATGATGAAGACTTAGATAAAATAATTGGTAATGATTTAAGCACAGAAGTTCCAACCCCTGAAGTATGGAAAGGGATGATTAAATTTCCAGAATTTGCTGAATTCAATGCAACTGGTCAGTACTATGCATCTACCAGAATGACCGACTTAGCAAAGACCACAGCCATTTGTAATGATGTATTAACAGCTAAGTCTTATACTGTAATGGGAAGATTGGATAGAAAAGTAGCCGATGGCTATTTAGATAAGATTATGAAATCAAGAGATTTATATTTTGTGGAAATCAAGAGTTTTGCGGATGAAGATCCGGATTTTAGTAGATTATATCTGTACTTACTTATTGAGAATAAAGTTGGTGTATTGTCCGGGAAACCCGCCTTTGTTAAAGATTCCTATTTAGTTCCAATTGATTTCAGAGATAGCAGAATGCCTGCCTACGTGAAAGAACATAAAAAAGATATGAGAATCGGTTTATTCGCCGTTTTTGTTGTCAAGGCCGATTATGTGCCTAAAGGCATCTAAAATCTGCATTACTATACCCATCCACTCTTCCCATCTGAATTTAACCCAATATGTTTAATAGTTGATACCATATCACCGATTGTATAGTTATTGTATTTATATATAGTGTAATATAAAAATATTTGCTTATAAAAAATCAGTCGCGTAATTTTTTTTTCAAGTACAATTTGCAATTACTAGACGTATAACCTCCTACCATAATAGAATTATATAACAATGCGTTGATGATCCGCACCAAATTGAATGGAAATAAGGATATGGATGAAGAAAGCAGTCTAGGACAAGAAAATCAAGATGAATTGAGTAATAGTCTAGTATTTCGAAATGACATAGCTACAAATGAAGATAATCAAACCCAGAACGATTCACCTTTTGATGAAGGAAGTAATATAATTCCTAAGGTAGATAAAGAAATTGAAAGCACATTTGCAATAGATACTGAAGACCTGGATCATTTTTTCGCTAATTTGAAGAAATACAATACAGCAATAGTTCCACCTCCATCGTCACGAGAAGTTGATACAGATACAATTCTTGATATATCCCAAATCGATGAAGAATCGATTATACTGTGTTCTGGCAATGTGAGGACACTGCAAGAGAAAGACATAACACTTTTGGGTGAAGATACACAAGTGATTCCTAAGAGTAGTACCAGTGATTACCAAGAACTTGGTCTACCTGATACGCAAGTGATAAACCTGTCAAAGAATTTAAAAGAACGTATAATATTTTCATCAGATGAAACTCAAGTAATTTCAACCAAGGGAGAGTTTTGTACTCCTTCAAAGTCATTAACAAATATTCAAGAAATGCCAGTCATAGAAACAAACAATATAGATGAATCCCCTCCTACAATAACAAGTAAAGAGAAAACATTCCAAGTCCCTGGCACAGTGGAAAGAATAACTTCTCACAGGCAAGTCCTTAATACTCAGGATTCTTCCATAATTTTGGAAGAGTTTGAAAATAGTATAGATGAAGCGGATGAGCCAAAGTCTTCTGAAATTGAAGTTGAGGTTCATTCTGATATAGAGCAGGATGATGGTGACGATGAAATATCATTGAAGTATTTGGAGGATCCATGCGAAGATAGCTTACTAACAAACAAGCTCAAAAAGAGAAAAGTAACTCAGTTTTCTACTCCAAGCTCTAAGTCGAGGCTGCTTTTTCTACGACCACCAAAGTCTTCAAAAGCTACCTCAAGTTCCGACGATGCTGCATCTTCATCACCAGCTGCCGAGAAAACAATAGCAAGAAATAGTCCTTTCAATACCAGCACAATTGTTAATAAAATTACTGGCGAAGTCAATTCACTTCCGATAGTTGATCTGTTTGAATATTTAAGCTCAGAAATTGAGGATATAGATATCGATGATGATACAAAAGGATCCACGAATGGCCTGACTGTGCAAGTTACTAGAAAAAGAAGAAGAAATAACTTTGTTGTTGATAGTCAATCGCAACAGGCTGCTTTAGTTTCTTCTCAAGATCACTTAATTGACGAAGTAGTTCTGACGCCAGAAATATTAAGAGAAGAAATTCTGGATACTTTATGCGAATCTGATGTTAAATATCGTGATTCAGTATGGGCTTCATATAACCTTAAGATGTATGCTGGCAATTTATCTACACATGGAAATGAAGTTCTGGAAGTTGAATTTTTTGAGGGTGTTTATAGTATAAAAAATGCTGATCTTCATTTATTAGACATACGAATTGGCGATCAAGTAAGAATAAGATCATCTACTTCGAAACATACTGTCACAGGCTTATCGTATGGCGATGATTCTTTGACTGGAATTACATGTATTAGAGGGTATAACAAAGTGTATGTTAAAAAGAAAAGCAATGCAAAGGCAAAACCATCCATAGAACTCGCAGTGCCACTATCTGAATGTCATATGGAATTATCAGATTGGATAAATCATCAAGAAAAATTTAGTTTAATAGTTGAAGATAGAGATATTTTAGATTCTGAACTGGATAGTAAGCCAGTAGATTCATCAATAGATTACAAACCAAAATTGTCATTAACTCCATTAACTAGATCATCACCTAAACGTAGTTCAATTGTATTTGATAATTCTGGTAAACTATTTTCTGATATGATATTTTGTATAACTAGTATTGAAGGAGAGAGAAAAGATCAACTTGTAGAATTGATCGAAACTAATGGTGGTATTATACTAAATGAAGGATTCAACGAGCTTGCCCAATATTCAAATGATGATGATGGATCATTGGTATTAGTAGGTGGTGATTTAAAGGAGTTCAAATTTGCCGCTATGATATCTAATGGGTATTGTCGAAGTGCCAAATACTTACAATCTTTAGCATTAGGATGGCCAATACTTTCAGATACTTATATTAATGATTGCATTAATGATAGGTCAAAGATAAGTCAATGGCCCATATATGTTTTACCAGCGGGCCAATCAGTATTTTTAAATGCGATTAAGAGTTTGGATATTTATAATTTCCGATTAAATTTTGATAAAGAATATTATTTGGATAAGCAATTTAAGAATAATGCTCATTTATTACGAGATACAAGTATTATTGTATTTAATATTAAGCTTAATGAAACTTTGGATATTTGCAAGTTTATATTCTATGCGTTTGGAGCTAAATCATTGGTGTATTGTTCTAAACAACCAGAAATAATGAAGGCATTACAAGAAATAAAGAACCATGGACAAAAGAATATCATGATATATGACGATTCCTCAACTATTATACCGAAGTTTACTGCTCTACAGAAAAAGGAACAACAACAATCAACATCAGGAAATAAAAATAGAAAACCAAAGTTAAGAGGTAAAATTGGAAAAAAATTAAAGAATTCTCAACTCGATACTATTGATGTTAAAGTAATTAATTGGGAATGGGTAGTTCAATGTGTAATAAGTAGTTTTATATGGGATACGCCTACATTTTCACTTAATATTTAAAAAAACATTTCTCATTATCATTATAATATACATTTTTTTATACATCTAAGACATATTCTAAGCAAGACGAAATAAGCGTCTAAATAATACAGAGAGGGTAGCTTTAACTAATGGGAAACCATTATCACTCTTAACTGCATCACCGTTTTCTTCTAATCTTCTTAATAAATATTCTTTAGTTTCTAATGGAGGACCCCATGGAACATATTTAATAACATTATCAACTTTATAATTTTTAATTAAATCATAAGTAATACTATCAGCCATACCTAATAATTGACCTAATACAACATTATTTTTATTTTTATTTTGTAAATTTAATTCATTATCTAATTTTGTAGTGGCTAATTTCATGGAATCACCATTGTGAGAAGCAACCACTAAATGACCAATAGTTTTATCATTATCAGTATTTTCCAATATTGAATTAATACAATAAGAAATACCTTGATTATAATTAGAATCGGTATCTTCTTTTGATTTATGAATAATTTCGGGTCTATTCTTTTCTGAATGAATATAAGCCCCTCTAACTAATTTTAAACCTAATCTATAATTATGCTCTTTAGCTAATCTTTCTTCTTTACTTAATAAATCAGCAGATTGAGATAAATACATTTGTAAAGTACCAACAACAGAAACTGGCTCATTAAGTTTATTAAATTTAGAATATAATCTTCTTTGTAATTCATAAACACCTTCTTGTAAATCATGTTTTTCAGCATCAATAACACCAACAATAAATGGAGCTGTTCTTTCAGGATATTGATTAGCTAACTGTTTATTGGCATCATAAATAGTTTGACAAACAGTGGCAGCTTTTGAAACCAATTCATCAAATTCTTTAGCATAAATTGGATCTTGATTAAAATGCTTTAAAACTTTAGCGGCATTTTCAGCAAAACCAGTTGGTTTTAATGCAACATAACCAGGAGGAATAGAATTAATATCTTTACCTGATTCCTTAATAACACTAACAGTATGAGGTACTAAAATTTCATTTACTGATCTAACAGTTTCATCAACAATATATTTTGGATCAATATTATCGTTACCTTCGCAAGCTTCAATAGTTAAAGATATCATCATATTATTAATACCTCTTTCAGTTAATCTTGAACCAGTCTTTTTAACTTGTTCGATGGTTTCACCACCACAATAAATTTTATAAACTAAAGCTTTAATGACAGGAATTGGAACATAAGGGAAAATTTTAATGCAAAGGTTAAGGATTGATTTATTTAAAGTACATAAACCAATGACTAAATGAGAAAAGATTTCAGATGTAGTAAAATCTTTAAGATATTCTGTTTGTTTGAATGGAATATTTGATGCTGGGATTGTTGTTGTTGAAGTGGTTGTAGTAGTTGGTATAACATCACCATTTGGATGAGGAAAATTAACATTACCTAAAGTAGTATTCTTCTTGTTAGGAGTATCATGGAATGATCTAAATGATCTTAATGGTTGAATTCCAAATGCTTGTTGTGATTGTGGGGAGCTTACTAAAGGATAGAAGCTTCTAGCAGCATTAATTCTAAAACGAATAGTAGTGGTACTAGTTAAGGGAGATGGTCGAAGTAAAACACGAGTAGTGGACATTTCAGCTTATCAAGTATAAAACAAGACCTTAAAGTAGAAAAGAATCTAACAATGATAATGCAAGTATTAAGCTAAAAATTGAAACTGGGGGAGCATGGGTGATTTTATATTAAAATTTTTTTTTTTATAAATATCCTGATGAAATGATTATATGTGAATGGCTCCAAAAAAAAAAAAACATGATCGTTTAAGCGATAAAAATATTTTTAAAATTTCCGACGCTTATCATTATAAAATTTTATTTTTAGGTAAACTATAGCGATCATACTTTTAATGGAAATTTACAACGGTGGGGTAATCATTAGCGTTGCCTAATAATTTTATAAAAATGGCATGACACTGCGCGTTACCTCTAATCATGTGATAAAACCCATGTGTAAACGACATATTACGATAAATATCGTTTGGGACATTTTAATTATTGATCACGTGGTTTTAGTCATGCGAGCTGTTTTTTTTTTTTATTTTTTTTTTTTTTATAATTAGCGATGTTAATAGGAAAAAAAAACTAGTTTTCTTAAAAAAAAATTTGAAAAATTATATTCGGAAAGGTTATAGATAGAAGAATATTAAGAATAGTATCATAAATATAAATGTTAGTGAGGCGAATAGAGGTGCTAACAACTCACAGGATACTAGAGATAACTAGCCTTCGGTATTATTCTACCAGTGGATCTGGAAATCGTCGAATCAAACATGTAATTCCAGATATAATTCAACATGAATTGCAAGATACATCAAAACTAGCACCAGAGAATCATGGAAAAAATAAACGTATCTTCTTATCACCTTCTGAAGTATCTGATAAGCATCATGAAAGATATATGGAACGGTTTAAAACTACCAATAGAGTCAAACAAGTCTTGAGGGAAGAACCAAATGAATTTTCGTCTGATGAAGTATTACAATTTAAGGATATTAATCAAAATTTAACTGGATCAATTGAAAAATTAAAACCATTAATTCTGAAGGTTAGTAATAAGAAATATAATAAATTAGAATCTAATTTAGATCAAGCATTTACTAAACGTCAATTACAAGAATATTTAACCAAAAAATATTCAATACCTGAATTTTCAACAATTAAAAAATCAGTTTATAGAACTAAACCAATATTAATTAAAAGAATTTTAGAAGAGATTTGGAATGTTGAACAAGTCAATTTTAAAACTTATTCTGAAGATTATTTATCTGAAAAATCATTTAAATTATCAAAACTAGATTTATTTATTCTATTACTGAATAATCAAGAAGCCCTTGAACATATTCAAAAATGTGGAATTGAAATAAGGTTTGATTCAAATAAAGATACTATTAAGTTTAGAGGTTCTTCATCTCAATTAATTAATGCAGAAGTTAATTTAAATTCAATATTGGGTTCAGCATTTACCAAAACTTTTAATTTTGAATCTGTTAAAAAAATATTAGGTAGTAATAAATATGATAAATTTGCTGCTAAGCTAGTTAAAATAACCGATCTTTATTATAATCATATAAAAGATGAAACTTATGAATTAACTTCTATGCATATGAAGCAAATTAGGCGATTTAAACAATTGGTATTATGGGCATTATCAGTTGATAAACATACTCATTTAAAGAAAAATTTAATATTACCACATTCTCAAAGGGGGGATCTTGATTTTATACCCTTTAAAGATGACATGTCAATTAGTTGGAATAATAGATTAGAAAATTTATTTAAATTACAGAATCAATCAAATATTCCAAGTTCAACTAATGAAAAGTTTTTAAAAGATTTATATAAATTTTCGAATGAAGCTTTAGAATCTACTAATTTAGATTATATGAGTGAATTTGAAAATATAAAGGATGTGTCTTCGTCTAGTGGTTTTAGCGAAGATGATGCACTTGAACTATTTAAATCGATGATACCCGAAGAATTAAAAGTTAAAGATAATGAAGAAGAAGAAGATCAAGAAGAGCGAAAAGTTGAACCAGTAGAAGAAATTCAAGAAATTCAAGAGAGTCAAATTCAAGAAGAATCTCCTTTTAATATAAGTGATGTACTTAGTGATACTCAAATTGATCAAATGTATGAATCATTACTTGATTTTCAATATAGAATGAATTTAGAGGGTGTTAAAAATGAAGATTTAAATGAACCAGTATTTGGTATAACCCTTGGTCATATATTATTTAAAGGTGAAGAATCATCTAAATCATTAATCCCCAACAAGCCGGATTTATCAAATGATGATCTTAAATATGATTTTAATACTAATGTTGAGTTAGCCAATAATAAAGTTATAGAACTTCCAATACGAGGTTGGTCTCATCCATCAATTTCAACATCAAATAAATTTTTAAATGAAGATCCTCATAAATATGGAATTCAACTTCAATTTATACCTTCTATACCACTTGAAAATGAAAATGCAGAGGCTTCAGAAGATATAAATAATATAGTTAAATATCCTCCGGTGGAAATTTGGATTGATTTAAATAATGATATTCCTGATATGGATACATTTTTGGCAGTTACGGTTGAAGGTGAAAATAATAATTATGTAGCTTTACCATCTTATAGATCAGATATTAAAGTTGCTTGTCATTTATCCGGTAATTTATTACCAGAATCCAAGCAACACAAAGAATCTGAACAAGAAATACAAGATGAAGAAGAAGATGATGAATTTAAAGACGATATTAGTAATGAGGATATTAGAAAGATCTTAAAATCAACCACTAAAAGAAATGAAAGATTTGAAAGTCAACCAGGTCTAGCTAAATGGTTAAAAAAATCAAAAATGAAATTCGGTAGAAGGGGAGAAGTGAAAATTCATCCCGATTTGGATCTTATAATTAACGATAAATTAATTAAATATAATTATATTGGTATAAATCATCGAAGAAAATTAGATTTTGATTATGGAGATATAACTCTGGTTGAATTAAATATAGTTGAAGGTGGTGAATTAGGTGGTAGAAAAGTAGAAATCAGTTTCCAAGGTGATGGTACTGAAAATATAGATAAGCGACTGTTTAAAAGATTATTACAAGACAGTATTAAATTTGTTAGTGAATTATAAATTCATTAATATTGTACATAGTTAGAAACATTTTTGCATTAATATATATATATATATATACGTTATATTTATTGACAGGTAATAAATAGGCTCTTTTTCCTTTTTATGCTATTGTAGTAGTAAATAAATTAAAAAGGTTGATGTTGCTTTTGTTCTTGTTCTAGTTGTTGTTGTTCTTGGTATTATTATATTACAGATGTTTTTATGGATATATGAATTCACTTTTTTGATTCATCTAATGAATTGATATGCTTTTCTAACTTGTTAATTGAGGCTTGTAATGACACAACATCAGCAACAACAGTATTATTAGCTAATTTATATTGATCCAATAAGTAATAATAAGATCCAGCACCAGTAACTGTAACACCAAGTAAAAATCCGACAAATCCACCTCTGAAAGCACCTATTTTCTTTGGAGAAGCACCACCTGTGGCAGTGGCGTATTGACGGTAGCTGTTTCTTGCTAATTGACGAGTTAATCCAATCATATTTCTTAATTTACTTCAGTTAATTGATTGAAAGAAATATTTTAATTTTGCTGTTTGAGTGGGAAAAAAAATATACAACAAAAAAAAATATAATAATTTTGGTTGGCGCTCTTTTAAACTTTTAAATTTTTGCCATCAAGATATTTTAAAATTACTAATCTGGGGTAGATAAAGATTCTTAAGTAGAAAAGATCTGAGTTAACTAATCAATCAAGAGATTCGTCGAGTGGTAGGGGATTGAACATAATTGGCCAATGGCATGCTAATTCATTTTGAAGCCAGACTTGAAAAGAAATAATATAATAAGAGATGTTTATCAAAACTCCACAATTATACAATATGTTTCGAAATTCAATTAATAATAGATTTAAATCTTCAATTCAAACTTATAGATTTACCAGATTAAATCCGAAGTTTTATTCTACTAATATAAAGTTTTTGAAACCACCATTACGTTCAAATATTATTCCCATTCGACCCATTGGAATAATAATTGGGGTAGGCGGTTCAATTTATTTAATTGATAAATATGCCTATTCTTCATTATTACAAAGATCTATTCGAGCCCTTTATGTTCTTCTTTGGATTGCTTATGAATATGGTGTCAATACTAAAAGTTATAAAAACATAAATGATTTACATGAAAAAGCGGCTGAGAGTTTACTTAATTTATTAATGACTAATAAAGGTTTATATATTAAATTGGGTCAAGCTATTGCTAATCAGGGAAGTATATTTCCACTCGCTTATCAAGTTAGATTTTCTAAATTATATGACGATGCACCGGTAGAACCTTGGGATAATATTGATCACCTTTTAAAACGGAATTGGGGTCAATCTTATGAATCAGACATATTTGAATCATTAGATCATGAACCAATTGCAAGTGCATCTATTGCTCAGGTTCATAAAGGCATATTAAAGGGATCGGGAGAAAAAGTAGCCATTAAAGTTCAACATGGTTATATCGATAAGCAAATTGTTGTTGATTTAATTATTTATAGACTAATTTCTAAAGTTTATGAAAGGGTATTTGATTTACCTATGAGTATGTTCACAAAATATATTTCTGAACAGTTAACTTTTGAAACCAACTTTATTCATGAGTTAGAAAATGCTGAAACGTTAAGAGAATTTATGACCAATGATTCTACTAAGTCTGATGTTAATGTTTATATTCCCAAAAATTATCAGGAATTATCTACTAAATATGTATTGGTAAGTGAATGGATTGATGGTGTATCGTTAAATGATAAACAAGGATTGCTTGATTCTGGATACGATTTGACATTAATAATGAAACAATATTTAAATATCTTTGGTAAACAAATTTTTAAATATGGTTTCATTCATTCTGATCCACATCCTGGAAATTTAATAGCAAGATTTGATGAAGATAATAAACAACAATTAGTGATATTAGATCATGGATTATACATTAAATTACCTGAAAAATTCCGAGTTGAATATTGTAATTTATGGAGATATTTATTTCTGTTAGATACAAAAGGAATTGAAGATATTGGAAAAAGTTGGGGAATAAATTCAGTAGAATTGTTTTCTACCTTAGTACAGTTACGTCCTGTTGTTTTAAGTACTAGTACTGATAATAATGTTAGAGATGGAAGAAATGTTAATACTTTATTTCAAGAATTTATCGGTGATGAAAAGAAATTCCCTTTAGAAATGTTATTCTTAACTAGAACAATGCGAATGATTCAAAATTTAAATCAAAATTATGGAAGTCCAGTGAATAGAATTAATTTATTAACCAAAGCTCTGGTTGATGCATTATCATATGAAAAATCTTTACGATTATTAGATTATTTTGATATCATTTTAATTAAATTTAATTTATCATTTAGTGGAATTATATTTTTCTTTGTAAGATTAAGGCAAATCTTATTAGGTGATAAATATGGTGGTAAAGGTAGAGGATTTGAAGATTATATAGAGGTATACATGCAGAATACTGCAAAATCATTAGGTATAGATATAGTGTAAATAGATAAATAAAGAAAATTCTTACTTAAATTTATAATTTGCGTACTATATATACTCAAAGAAATTTAATGTATAGGCGATGCTCTGCTATAACAAAAAAAAAAAAATTATATGAAAAATTATTAAATTGAAAAATCCTATTAAACAAAGTTGTGAAATATATATAATAAATATATTTATAAGAATGGACCTAATAACAACTACATATAAACATAAGGATATTGAACCATTCTATGTCGGTGGTTCTTCAGCTACCGTATCAGCTAATGGTGAAATATTGGCCACACCAATAAATGAAGATGTCATTATAACCAATTTATATACCAATGAAATATTACATAAAATAGAAGGAGATGGAGAATTAATAACCAATATAGTCATTACTCCAGATGCTTCGAAATTGGCAATTTTATCTCAATCACAACAATTACGTATATTTGATTTATATCAAGGTGAAATAACCAAATCATTTAAAATGCCCTCTCCATGTTATATTTCAACTGTTGATATAACTTCTTCATTGTTCGCCTTTGGTGGATCCGATGGAGTTATCACTGTTTGGGATATTGAAGGTGGATATGTAACCCATTCATTAAAGGGGCATGGTACAACTATTTGTTCATTAGCATTTTATGGAGAGTTAAATTCAACTGAATGGAAATTAGCCAGTGGTGATATAATGGGTACTGTTAAAATTTGGGATTTAGTTAAAAGAAAATGTATTGTAACCATTAATGAACATAATAGTGCTGTTAGAGGGGTGGGATTTAGTGAAGATGGGGAATATTTTATAACTGGTGGTAGAGATGATATTGCCATTATTTATAATACCAAGAATTATAAACCAATAAATACTTATCTGATCCATGAACAAATTGAAAGTACTGGATTTATTAGATTCAGAAATAATAAAGAATATTTTTATACTGCTGGGGTTGAAAGTATACTTAAAGTTTGGAATATTCATACTGGTAATTTAATTGCCCAATCTAAAACTCCATTTAAAACTAATGAAGAATTGGTTATTATAGATACAATTAAATTAGATAATGATGATTTAATATTAGTTGTTAGTGATCAAACTTTAATCCATTTAAATTTTCAAGATACTTATGAGCTTTCATCAGATATGGAAATACCTATAGCGAAGAGAATTGCAGGTAATCATGGTATTGTGGCTGATTTAAGATACGTTGGACCTGAATTTAATTTAATAGCATTAGCAACCAATTCTCCAGCTTTAAGAATTGTTGATACTTCAAAGCCATTGGAATTAAGATTATATGAAGGTCATAAAGATCTTTTAAATGCATTAGACGTATCAGCTGATGGTAAATGGATAGCAACTGCTTCGAAAGATAATGAGGCTATATTATGGAAATGGGATGAAAAGGAAGAGGATTTTAGACTTTATTCTAGATTCCAAGGTCATGCTGGTTCTGTTAGTTCAATTGCATTATCAAGATCTGATAATATACCAAAATTTTTAATTACTGGTTCAAATGACTTAACAATTAAAAAATGGAAAATTCCTTCCCAATCTGGTATAGTTAAAACTTCAGAATATACTAGAAGAGCTCACGAAAAGGATATAAATTCGATTGATATTGCCCCAAATGATGAATATTTTGCATCTGCTTCCTATGATAAACTTGGTAAAATTTGGAATACTGAAAGTGGTGAAACAATTGGAGTATTAAAAGGTCATAAAAGAGGATTATGGGATATTAATTTTTATAAATATGATAAATTAATTGTTACTGGTAGCGGTGATAAAACAATTAAAGTATGGTCATTAACTGATTTTACCTGTTTAAAGACTTTTGAAGGTCATACGAATTCAGTTCAAAGAGTTAAATTTTTTAATAGATATAATCCTCAATTATTATCTACTGGAGCTGATGGATTAATCAAACTTTGGGATTATAAGACAGGAGAAATAATTAAAACATTTGATAACCATGATAATAGAATTTGGTCAATTGATATTAAAGATGAAGGTGGTAAATTTGTTACTGCTGATGCTGATGGTAAAATAAGTGAATGGGAAGACAATACTGAAGAAGAAATAAGGTTAAAAGAACAAGAAGACAAAATAAAAGTTGAAAAGGAGCAAAGTTTATCAAATTATATTAGCTCAAAAGATTGGCCAAATGCTTTCTTATTGGCTTTAACATTAAATCATTCTATGAGATTATATAATGTGGTTAAATCAAGTATTGAAACCAATGATGATCCTTCATCAACAATTGGTTCTAAAGCTTTAGAAGAAACTATTATAAAATTATCTGATGAGCAATTGATATTATTATTTACAAAAGTTAGAGATTGGAATGTTAATTTCAAATTGTTTGAAATTAGTCAAAAATTAATTTCAGTAGTCATACTGAATATTGGAGATGAAAAACTTTCAGAAGTACAAGGATTAATGAAAATCATAGATTCGATAATTCCTTATAATGAACGTCATTTTACAAGAATAGATGATTTAATAGAACAAAGTTATATTTTGGATTTTGCTGTTGAACAAATGAATAAATCGATTATATAAAAAAATATATAGAAAATCCTGTAATATATACGCACAAAATAATCTTGGTTGTAAATTTTTTTTTAAAAATTTCTACTTCTTCTTCTTTTTCTGCTTTTTCTTCTTGTTGTAATCAATTAATCAATTAATCATTGTTAATAGTCGACATCATGGC
Source organism: Scheffersomyces broadrunensis (assembly GCA_030563665.1). Taxonomy (NCBI): domain Eukaryota; kingdom Fungi; phylum Ascomycota; class Pichiomycetes; order Serinales; family Debaryomycetaceae; genus Scheffersomyces; species Scheffersomyces broadrunensis. The sequence goes on along the minus strand of JAJMJS010000018.1, from coordinate 53,601 downwards.
TATTGCAATTCCGCCATCGGCAGTAAGTGTAATAATTCTTTTACAAAGTTTAAATCGATTAATTGAAAGAAAGGAAAAAAAAAGACTAACAAATTATGGAAATTTACCGCTGAGGAAATTAGACAAAAAAAGTTTACAAAAAGAGGTTTAAGTCTTAATATTTTATTAGTTGGAGAAAATGGTAGTGGTAAAAGAACATTTTCGAATACTCTTTGTAATAAAACTTATTTTAATCCTGATGATAAACTTAATGAATTCTCTTGTTATGATTTTACAGCTGAAAAATATGGTTTAAAAGTGACTACTCAATCAATTCGTAAGATTTACCAATCTCTAAATTTAGCTTTTTGATTTTCTTTATTTATTTGACTTTACTAACTGTTTTACTTATAGAAGTTGTTGAACCAAAGTCTACTCCAATTAAATTAAACCTTAGTTTAACAGACAATTTTGGATTTAATTTAGAAAATTCTTCAAACAGTACAGATTTAGTTAAATTTATTGAAAATGAATATGATTATATCCTTAAAGAAGAAGTTAAAATTCAGAGGAATAAATTTCTTATTGATAATAGAATTCATGTTGGATTGTACTTTATTAAACCAACTGGAAAGGGGTAATTATTACTTTTTATTATTATTATTATTATTATTATTATTATTATTATTATTATTATTATTATTATTTTCTTTTTCTGTTTTTTAAGTTCTATACTAACTGCTAAAAGATTAAATGAATTTGATATTGAAACCATGAAGAAGCTTGGTGCAAGGATCAATTTAATTCCTGTTGTTAGCAAAGCTGATAGTTTAACCCCATCAGAAGTAAAATTAAATAAAGAATTAATTAGAAAAGCTATTTTAGATAATGGAATTGAAATATTTAATTTCATGGCACCTTATGAAACTCAAGATGAAATTTATGAAGAAGATAAAGAAGATTACTTTTATTTAAAAAGTTTGCAAGATAATATTCCATTTACAATTATTGGAAGTAATGCAATTGATGATGAAGGTAAAAAAATTAGAATTAATTCATTTGGTACCATTGATATTGATGATGAAAACAATTGTGATTTTAAAATCTTAAGAAATATTCTACTTGGATCTCATATTCAAGAATTTAAAGAAATTACTGTTCTTAAAAAATATGAAGATTATAGAATCGAACAACTTGTTAAACAGCCTGATGACGAAGAATATGAAATACTCAAACTTGAAGTTTTTCAGAAGTTAAAGAATGATAATCAACGTCATGATTAAAATTATTATTATGTTTCAAGTTTATTATAATATATTTTGAGTGTTAATATATAGTAAATGTTTGAGATGAGTGTCATTAATATATATCTATAATTAAATTTTAATAATAAATTTTATAAATAATATTTTTAAATTAAATCTCCCATTGCAATCGCTCAATTTGGTAATTTTTAAAATTTTGCTACAAACCGCGAAATTAAAAAAATTTAACTATGTGTGACAGAGCATGCATCTCATCATTTTTATTTGTAGTTGAGTAAAAATAATATTATTATTTTGCATTCAATAAGAAGAAGGCTGGGAAAAAGAAGAAAAAGAAAAAGAAATAAAGAAGATGTTTCAAAAGTTAATATATAAACGAAGATAATTCCTTGGAGATTGTAGATGTTTTATTTTATTATAATTTATATTTTATAATAAACAAATAAATAAATAAATAAATAAATAAAACCAAAAATGGTATCAATTAGAATCAAAAGTTTACTTTTAATAGCCTTTATGGTCATTCAAGTTACATGTGTGCTCATCAAACAAGATGTTTATAAATTAGATAATGGGAAATTATTAGTTAAAAGAGAAGAAATTATGGATGAAAAGGAATTATTAAAGGGTCCAAAAATAAGAATGAAAAAGAGAAATGGAGTTTGTCCAACTTCTTCAAGTACTGGTGTTGCAGCTGCTCCAACTACTGCTCCAACTACAAGTACTACCAGTACTATCGATTGGGATGGTATGTTCAGTTTTACAACAACATTTACTCAATCAGTTTGGTAAATAATTAATTAATTAAATAAATAAATAAACTATTTCATTTCATAACATTAAAAAAGATTAAAATTTTAGAATTTGCTTTTTATTTATTATTAGAATTTATATATAAAAATTAAAAATTAAAAATTAAAAATTAAAAATTAAAAATTAAAAATTAAAAATTAAAAATTAAAAATTAAAAATTAAAAATTAAATATAAATATAAATATAAATATAAATATAAATATATATATGTATTATTATAATTTTTTATTTTTCTTTTCTTTTTCTTTTTTGACTTTATCTTTCCGTTTAAATGCAATCACCATGTTTAAAAACTTTACCTTTAACAAATTCTAAACCTTCACCACCATAACTTGTTAAAGAACTAACTTCAATTAATTCATCATTAGGTATAATACCTCCATTTTCTCTAACCCATCTTGTACCTAATTTTAAATAATCATTTTTACAAGTGGTTGGAGTATCATTTTTAGCACCATCAGCATTTTTTAAAGGAGAAAATTCATCAATTCTTTCAACTTCTAAACAACCAAATTTATTTAATTCTACGGATGGAAATACATCAAATATAAATTGTTCTAATTTTATACCATTTGGTTCAATAGGTTTTTCAAATGTTGATAATTTTAAATTAAAATTATTAATTTTCTTTTTGGCAATATGAAATGGTAAATATTTTGTTGATTCAATCCATTCTGGAATTTTTTTAATTAATAAATCAACTGAATAATAATGATTAACAATATTAGCAGCTCTTAAATATAATTTTGATGAATCTTTATCATCTTTTTTATTGGCTAATTCTGAAGAAATTTCACTATATTCAATAACACAAGGTTTTTTTAAATCATCATCTAAAACAATTAATCCAACACTTTCATTAGCATCTCTTTTACGAACGACTTTTGTGGCTAATTCAAATTGTTTATCAATTGCAAATCCAAGAAATAATGGATCAGCCACTTTAACTAATATATTATCAACACAATACATATGTAAATGTTTTATACCTTTTTCAATAAAATCATTTAATATTCCATTAGAATGAATTGATTTATATAAACCACCATTACCATCTGGACTTTCACAATATTTATTTTGAGATTCTAATAAAATTTCATTACCATCAAGATTAAAACATGGTAAAGTACCTTGATTAAAAAATGTAATTTGATTAATATTTAAACCAAAATAATTATGATTTGAAAAAAATTTTTCAGTTGATAATCTTGTTGGTTCACTTGTCATAATATACCAATATAATTTTGGTTCAAAATTTAAATTAAATTTTTTTTTAGTTAATTGTTGAATTTTTAAAATTTTTTCAGCTTGAATTTGAAATAATGATTTATTAGATGGTAAATCAATATTAAAACATCCCTTAGGATCATTTGATCCTAGTCTTGTACCTTGACCACCTGCCATTAGAATTATTCCTACTTGTTGTTTTGAAATTGCTTCATAACCTAAATTAATCCAATGATCTTTTTTATCAGCGTCTAAATCAATAGTTGAAGCAGTTTGTTGAGTTGGTAATTGAGTGAAATTTCTAGGGTGGGATTTTTGATTGGATGAGAATTGAATGGCTTGTTTGACGGTTGAAATTAATTTTATTGGATTGGAAATTTTAGATAATTGATTTATAAATTCTTGTTGCTTTTCAAATGGTAATGATTCATAATATTTAAAAAGATGAGCTTGACCTGCTTTTTTAAAGTTATCTATAACTTCAACTGAATTGGAACTTGTCATGATGATGAATGATGAATGATGAATGATGATGATACTATTGTTGTTCCTATTCTTATTATATTAATATTCTTTGTGTAAAATGTATTTATATATGATTTGATTTGATATAAATAATTTTTAAAATATTTTTAATTAATTTTTATTTAATTTTTTATTTAATTTTTTAATGCGTGTCAGGATGTATAAAAAAATAAAAATAATAAATCTTTTAATAATATAATATAATAGATTCTTTACCTTTTTATAAAATTTAATCAAGAGGAAAAGGAGGTGTTTTATATTAGATAATTAAAATAAATGAAATGAAATTGAATGAAATTAAATTATTAAATTAAAAATTAAATATTTAAATTGGAAATATTTTGTGTTAAATTAGGTATGGGTAATTAATTTTCTTAAGGGGGGGAGGGGCACTACCCTTTTTATTAATAGTAACAAATATTAATTTATATTTAATTTTATTTATTTATTTATTTATTTACATTTTAATCATTTGTAGAATATATTTATAATTAGTATTTATTTACCATATTACTATTATATTTAACCTACTATTATTTGATGATCATTAGTTCTTCTTAAACTAATCACAGATCAGAATTTCTTTCTTTTTTTTTTTTTTTAATTTTAAGTAACGCGATTAATTGCATTTCCTAATTAGGATAAATCAATAATAAAATCAAAAATTATTATTATAAAATTACATACATATATATAAAAAAAACTAATAAACTAAACTAAAAACTAATATTATCTTTTTTTTAAAAATAACTTATCATCTAAAGGATAAAAGTAAAAACAGTGGTAATTAAAGTCATAAATACCATTGAAGCACTCATTAAATTATTTGGAGCATCCGATTTTTTAGAACTTGAAGAACTTGAAGAACTGGCGGAACTTGAACCGGAACCAGAACTGGATGAACCAGATGAAGTCTTTGATGAACCAGAACTAGTTGCTGATGATGAACTAGTTGGTGCTGAACAATTATAATTATGACCTTGGATTTTTTTAGCTTCATATAATGAATCAAATTCTGAACAATTAAAATCTTTATTAGTTGATGTAAAATCAAAATCTCCAGCAACTTGTTGTAATGATGGTAATGTGAAATTTGAAAAATCTCCATCAATATTTAATGCTCCTTTAATTTTTTGTAAAGCTTCAAATGATGAATTTGAAACAACTTCTAATATAGTATTATTAAATAATGTTAATTCACCTCCAATAGTAGTTAAATTTGAAATTGAAATATCAGTTAATTCATCATTAGCAAAAATTTCAACTGATCCACCAACAGTTTGTAAATTATCAATATTTAATGATGATAATGTATTATAAGCAATAATTAAAGATCCATTAACAGAAGTTAAATTTAATAAACTAATTGATTCAACATCTTGAATAGTTAAATTAGAAGCCCAAATTAAATCATTTAAAATGATTTCTGCTTGATCATTATTAAATGATAATAATAATGATTCAGTAACAGTTTCTAAATTTAAATCAATTGTACTAATATTTTTATTATTATTAATATTTAAATTTCCTACAGTATTAATACTTGTTAAAGCTTGAATTGATGATAAAGCAGTATCTGATAATTGTAAATTATTAACTTTTGATAATCCATTAACTAATGTTAATATAGCTAATGATGGTAAAGAAATTAAATTTAATTCTTCAACAATTTCTAATGAAGTAAAATCAATTGAATTAACGGCAGTTAAAGCTTCAATACTTAATGAACCATTAATTGAATGTAATTGATTTAAATTAATATTAGCAATTGATGATGAATTAAAAATAGTTATTTCACCATCAATTTCTAAAACTGAGGGTAATTGTAATGAAACAATTTCATTCCCAGTGATTTCAATAGTACCATCTAATGTTGGACAGGCATCTAAACTGGCAACATCAGCACTGGCAGTAATGGTGGTGGTTGAAAAGGAACAGCCGGAATTGACAGCTGCATTGGTGGAAGAAATTAATAAACTGGCTAATCCAATTAATGTAATGAATTGCATGATTGGAAAGGAATGGGTATATATTATTAACTTGATTAAAGAAAAAGAATAAGAATAAGAATAAGAAGAATAAGAAGAAGAAGAAGAAGAAGAAGATAAATCAAAACAACAATTGTTTCACCTCCTTTGAAAAAAAAAATAAATAAAAAAAAATTTTTCCATTTTAAGTTCGGGCAAAATAAAAAAATAAAAAAAAATTTTTGTTTATTTTTTCTTTTTGTTTACAATGTGGTTTGACATATAAACTTTAATTAAATTAAATATTCAAAGATCTTATTTAATTTCATATGCTTAAATTTTAGTACATCATTCATTTAATAGTATATCCTGTAGCATCTGCTACAATATAGTATTATATACTCTACATAGTATACTATAATTTATACTTATTACTTGTATTTCATGTTTGTTATTATTTATTATTTATTATTTATTATTTATTATTTATTTATTTGTTGTTGTTTACATTTTATTTTTCGTGTCTCGTTTTTTTTTTTTTCTTTACTTAAGTAATGTCGCCTCTATCTTAAAATGTCTTGTTTAGTCGAGCAGCAGCGACATTCCCCACTGAAAAATTCTTAGGTTAGAATATTTTTATATTAATGCATATGACATACATAAAACTATAATTGACCCATATTTTAACTAACATATATAAAAATTATAAAAGATTTTGTTGTAGACAAACCAGTGGAAGTAGACCATATCATTTTGACCTAAAACTTTTTTTTCATTTATTCATTTATTCATTTATTTAATTATTTAAGTTTTTACCTCTTTTTCTTTTATTTCATTATGTCTCATTTTACATTTATTAATGTCGTACATGTAAAATGTCTAAGATTCAGTGCGCTTTATATACAGGACTCGGTTGTTCTCCACGTATAACTATTTGGGTGAAAATACTAATAACTCTTAACTACTACAATTACTCTAATCAAATCTCCACTGTATTGTAATCAATAAACAATCAGTTGGTAATACCCAGATATAGATGCTTAAGAAATTATACTCCTAGATTCCTCATTGATATGTTGTGGAGGGCAGGATTGATTTTATTATTCGTTATACTGATTTATACTTCATTCTATTTACGTGATAATACCTTATTAAGTCCAATTGAAATCAGAAACGTTGAAAAATCATCTTTATATCCTCATACTGAACGAATAGTCATTTTCCCGAAAGATTTCACCCAATTACAAGGATTATTAGGGGTGTCTGAACAAGACCAAGACGAATCCATAACTCAGTATTATATCAAGAAGTTTAATAATAATAATAATAATAATAACCGTAACAATCCAGAAAAATTACATGTATTTCAATATTATGATACTGATTCCACTGTCATAAACAACGACTATATTCAGAATAATACTTACTCAGAAGTTGAAGTGGACTTTTTTAATGCCAGTAAGTTGAATAATAATGATGATGATGATAATACTACGTGTCAGGATGCGACTATCAAAGAAACAATCCAATTGGGCTCCTATAAATCAATTGACTCTGATCTATTAGGGGCAGTAACTGTGTTGAGAAACCATATGAAGCAAGATGCAGCATTCAAGGATTTACCAAATTATTTTGCCCATGATTTTGATGAATTAATTCGTAATGACATGTTGGGTAAATACTTTTATAAGTTTATTGGAACATCGGTATGGCTACAACAGTATGGTGTTCATTATATGGTTTCAAGAGTATCATATAGTGAAACAGGGGAAAAACTGAAACCACAATTAAGTTTATTCTATGCCCAAATTTTTGATGAGAATTGGAATGAATTAAAAGATGTTGAATTGATTTTACCCATTACAATCGGAACTATATCACTGTTTAAAAATATAATCTTTCCATCGTTTATTCCTGTCCCATTTCATAGAAGAAAACTTACCAACGCTTCGTATGGAACTGAAGATCCTCGATTATTAGTTATTAAAAATAAATTTGGATTTGATGAACCATTGATTATTTATAATACATTTCAAAGAAATTTATATCTGTTGGAAGAATCGTCTAAGGGATATCAACAAAAAGTGATATTGCATCTTGGACTTGCAAGAGCCCTTTACTTTTGTTATCCATGGCAATTTGAATTAGGTATGCCTTCAAGTGTTGAAGGTTATTCCAATCCTACTTTTGATTCTACTTTATTTAGTAAAATCATCCTAATTGAACGAGACGGAAGAACTGGTCTACAAAAAAATTGGACACCATTTATAAACACTAAAGAGAGAGTTAATGGTGTCGATAGGTATATCTATTTAGTTTATAGATGGTCAAACCTTGAAATACTTAAATGTGATTTAATTAACTTTATATTAAAGGATAAAATTTTCTGTCGATCTGATTTTCAAATGGATCCTCTGTTACCTCCTGATTCAGAGGTAGGAAATTTTAGAGGAGGAACTGAATTATTACATATAAATCAATTTATTCCCGAATTAAATCAAACAAATGTTTGGTTGGGTATTGCGCGTTCCAGTATTAAAGGATGTGGATGTGGGTTAAGATTCTATAGACCTCATTTTGTTTTGATTACGAAAAGTAAGGATGGAGTATATAATATTGATTATATATCATCCTATGTCTCGTTTGGTATTCCTATAGGTGGCTTTCATGATACACACAATATTTGTAATCAGTTATACCCTCACGTACTACTTCCTAATGGAATTTCGGATTGGAGTATATCTACTGAAGATATAACTGATTACTTGACTATTAGTCTTTCAGCAGATGATTCCACTAATTATTTGGTAACCATAAAAAATTTCTTACCAATTATTAAGAAATTGATTAATAATATCAGTTCTAATTCCACTAGGAAAGATAAACAGATAGAATGTGCATTAGATGAGTCTATAAAGTTATGTAAGGAGCTCGGTTTAGAGAATATGTCCCATGTGAATAATAATGATGTAAGTGATATCGTTTCTTAAATATATTTATTGAGAAGAAATTTCTTAAATCTTTTATCGATTTCTATATTATATTTATTATTATTATTTATTATGTTTATTTCATATTTATTATATTTTTAATATATTTTAATTGAATTTATTAATTTATATAATTTTTGTACAAAAATTTAACAAAAAGTTAATCAATAAAAAATAAATTTGACGGTTAAAACGAAAAAAAACTCTTCTATTACTTCAAATTCTTCTTTTATAAATGCAAGAGAATATAATTAAACAATAAATAATATATTCATTTATTCCCTCTACATTTCGGTACATCATGTAGTAGTAATATTATTCTTATTATATATTTTTAAGGTAGTTGATTTTATTAATTGATCATTTTAACCAACAATAAACTATTTTATTTATTTATTTATTTATTTATTTATTTATCATGTTAATTTTAAGCTAATGCAACAATATGCTAGTTGCATTTGAATATATAATTGATTTTGTAAATTTAGATTTATTATTATAAATATTTTTATTTTAGAATAAAATAATTTATTCCTAACTTGGATTGGTTCAAAACAAAAATGGCCGTTACCAAAAAAAAATAAAATGTAAACAAAAACAAAAACAAAAAAATAAAAAATTTTATAGCAAATTATCAATCAATTATCAATCAAATTATCATCAATTATCAATCAAATAATCAATCAATTTGAACATTGAATTCAAAAAGTCATTCGTTTACTTAGTTCAGTCTTTCTTTTCATTCTTTATTATATATATATATATATATATACCATTTACTTTAACTATTATATCCACCAAAAGCAGACACGTCTATTCCAATCAATAATGTCAACATCTTATGATGATGAAGAATCTCAACATCTAATAAATCCTCAAGATTTTATGACGCCAATTAATGCCTCTACTGATATATTCAAACATGAAAATGAATCTGTTGATTTATTATTAAAAGAAATGAATTTAAATAATAATAATAATAATAATAATAATACAACAACAAATTCAGATAATTTATCATTATATAATTCTCCAACAAAACCATTATATTTCCCCAATAATAATAATAATAATAATAATACAAAATCCATTGATAAAGAATTAAACAATGGTAGTAATACTTCTTCAGATACTTATACAAGTGAAAATGAAATTAATATTATTTCAACAAATTTAAATTCAAAAAATGATTCATTCTTAAGAAATTTTGAAGATCCGGAACAAATTGAAAGAACCATTCATCATTTACCTGAAATTGATAGCAACAATAACAACAATCATAATAATAATAACATAGATGATGATTTTTCCTTTACTACTCCAATGACTTCAACAGTTGAATTAAATAAACCTCCATTATCTCCAAATAAATCAATCATGAAAAATTCAAAAACTCCAATCAATTCTCCAAGAAAAAGTGTAGTATTCACTTCAGATCCTGAAGTTCATCATTATCAATTGAATTCAACTGATACTTCAGAAGTATTTCAACAACCTAAGATTAATAATCCTCCTGCTCCTATAGTTCATGAATGGAATAAATTATCAGATGAAGATTATGATGATGAAGATCAACCTCCAATTCCTCCTCCTCATTTTAACAACTCATTTGAAAATTTATTAAATAATCATAATCCTGAAAATGAAAATAACAACAACAACAACAACAATAATAATAATGAAATTGATTCTAAAACTATAAATGAATATAAATTAAAAAATGATAAATTTAGTAATTTGTCTTTAAATGAAAAATTGGATTTATTTTTATCAAAACATAATAATACACACCATGAAGATAATCAACAGCAACAACAATATCATCAAGACCAAGACATGGATCTTCATTTACAAGATTTAAATGAAGCAGCAAAAAATAAAGTTACATCAAATATTTATAATTTATCATTTTCATTACAAAATCATGATAATGTTGAAAATCCATTGAATTCATTAACTAAATCAACAGAAGTACAATTAAGATCTTCAGGATCATCGCAATCTTCTTTACAATCATTAAGAGAAGATAATCGTGTTTTAAACTCTGTTTCAAAAGAAAATATATCAAATAATCAAGGTTTACAATTGAACGATGGTATTAAAGGGTTCAGTGATGGAATTGTTGAACAATTAATTCCAATGGTTCACCAACATGATAATGAAGAAGAAGAAGAAGAGGAGGAGAATATGTTAATGATGAAAAAACCTTCAATAATTAATGATAAAGGTGGGGTTGATACATTTGATAATTCTTATAATAATACTACAGAACAATCCATTATGAATTTATTAAAGAGTGCATCACAAGCTGAACAATCAGAAGTTAAATCAGTCAGAGTTGATCCAATAGAAGTACCAACTTTACAAGAGATTAAAGTAAAGGAAGAATCTGAAGAAGATGAAATCAAAATTAAGGATGAAGATGATGCAGATCAAGATAATTTTTTTAAGCAGGAAAAAATTGATAAAGAGATTAAACATGAAGATGAAGATGAAGTTGAAGTAGTTAACCCAGTCAAGCTTGTTAAACCGGAACCAGATCATACTAATATTACCGAATCCACTCCAATTGGCCAACCATTACTAAAACAGCAGCAACAGGATCAAGATGATGATGAATCATCCCGTGAAGAGTCCACTAAAATGTCTATTAAATTTCATATGGATAGTCAATGGAGATTGGAAGACAGTCAGGATGGTGATAAAGAAGACAATGATGAAAATTTCACTACCAATAATGAAGATATATCTCAACAACCTATTTTGCATGTAAATTTATCACCAAATATTTCATCTTCTTCTCAAAAGTTTGAAGATGCTTCCGATGATTTAATTTCAAAGACTTTGGCACCACCAAGAGACGATGACAAAGAAGATGATGACGAAGATGAAGACGGAGAAAAGAATAATATCACTCAAGAAAATGTGTTGGCTAATTCATCTAATATAGCACCACCAGAAGAAATAACCTTGCCACCAGTTGAAACTAATAATTATTCATCATTTGATGAAATCACTAAACAATTAGAAGATTCTAGAAAGGATTCATTTGAAGAATCATTATCAGCTGAGAATGATCCCGAAAAGAAGCCGGGTGATTTTCTTTCAATTTGGCATTCACAACAAAAGCAAAGAAAAGATCCAATTTCTACCAAACAATATTATAAAGTATTGGAGAATTCTTTAATTGTACCTGAAGTACCCAAACCTCATCCTCCTATACCAACAAAAGTATTTAAAGAAGTTAATGTTATTACTAGAAAGGTTGTTAATCCAGAATATGAAGAATTACAAGTATCAGGATTTTTACCTGAATTATCAGAAGATTCAGGATTTGAGAATCATTTTAATTTCTTAAGAAATACTTCAAATAATAATTATTCAAATATTTCCGGTAATAGAAGAAGCTTTACACCATTAAGTACCAAGAATGTTTTAAATAATATTGATAATGATCCAAATGTTATTGAACCTCCACTACCATCAATTAAATCATCATCATCATCATTTAAAAGAAAAATAATTAGAAATTCAATTTCAGTTATTTCAGCAACTACTTCAATTCAACATCAACCAGTGGCTTATAAACTGACAAATGAAGATTTTGTTAAACCAAAATCAAAATTTAAAGTTCCTTCTTTCGAAATCAAAAGATCTTCTTCAATATTATCACCACGAGATATTTATAATGATGATATATTTGCTGATACTATTATTAAGAAACCAACCATTAAAAGTTCAGGTATGAGAACTTTACCAAGTATGGATAGAGACGATGTTAAGAGAATCCTTAGCGCCAAGAAAGTTATAACTCAAGACGAATATGCTAAAGTTAAATTAAGAGGTCTTAATATTAAAAAGAATTCAATTGTAAATGAACCGAATGATAAATATGATGATTTGCAACAACAAGCCTCAATTTGTAATGTTTCACCTGAATCAAGTCCCGTAATGAAATTCGATGTGTTACCTCATTTAGCTAGTCAATTATTAATAACTCCAAATGCTTTATTATCAAGGGATCAATTTTTCAAAGAAAATATGTTTGGTAATACTACTTCAAATGCATTCCCTGAACCAGATCCAGAATTAATCAATTCTCCTAATTCTAATATCTTTAAAACTCCACCAAAGTCCATTGAAAATGATAGTAATGATAAAATAGAAGTGCACGATCCAATTGAACCAAATATTCATGATTATATTGATAAACGAAGTGAATCACCAATCAAGATTCAAGTTCAGAATCAAGCACCTTCTTCTCCAAAGAAATCTCCAATTAAGATTGGATCTCCTATGAAACTAGTGAAGCAAGGTCAATCAGTTACTGGTGTTATTATTCCTTCGTCACCTGCAAGGGCCCATAAGCCACAAGTTTCATTTAGTGGCGATGAAATTATTAATAGTAAATTAAGAGGAGATTCGCCACATAAAGAGTCAGAACAATCAAATGAAGATCAAGAACATAAACCAAGCACAGTTTCTGTTCCTTCCATATATACCAATACATCACGTCCTTCTGGCACTTCATCTGCCACCTTATTAAATGCCGGTAGTCATGATTATAGAACATTAAAGGAAGAGCAACAAGAAATTGACCATTCTCAAGATGAATCTGTTGAAGGAGGTATTGTTAATGAAGTAAAACAACCTGAAGAAGAAGAAAATGATCTTCCATTACTTGAAAGAGGTAAATTATTCTTTAGAGTTATTGGTTTAAAGAATATTCATTTACCAGATCTTGACAAACATAATGCTGAATTGTCCCTTACGTTAGATAATGGTGTTCATTGTATTAGAACTCCAAATTATAAGTTAGAATCAAGTAATGTTTTAATTGGTAAGGAATTTGAATTAACTGTTGGTGAATCATTAGAATTTATCTTAACTTTGAAAATGAATTATGAAAAACCAAGAGGTGGATTGAGAGAAGTTAGAGAAAGAAAAGTTGTTAAATCAAAGAATAGATTCAGTAGAATGTTTGGATCAAAAGATGTTATTAGTGTTACGAAGTTTGTTCCATTTGATGTTAAAGACTCTTGGGAAAATAAATTTGCTCAAGATGGTTCATTTGGAAGATGCTATATCGATTTAGAACAATTTGAAAATAAAATTACAGGTAAAGCATTAAATTTCAATCTTAATTGTTTTAATGAATGGGATAGATACGTTGATCCAACTACTAAAGAACTTACAAAGGGTAAACCTTATAGAATTGGGCAATTGGAAGTGAAAATGTTATTTGTTCCTAGAAGTGATATTAAAGACGTTTTACCAACTAGTATTAAGTCAGCTTATGAAAGTGTCCATGAATTAGGTCAAGAATTTAACGTAATAAATGAAGGTTATTTGCATCAAGAAGGTGGTGATTGTGAAATTTGGAAGAAGAGATATTTTAAATTATTTGGCACTTCATTAATAGCTCACAGTGAATATTCTCACAAGACTAGAGCTAAAATTAATTTAGCTAAAATTGTTGAAGTAATTTATGTTGACAAAGAAAATATTAATAATTCTTCAACAAATTATAGAAACTTTAGTGATGTTTTGTTAGTTGAACATGCTTTTAAAATAAGATTTGCAAATGGAGAAATCATTGATTTTGGAGCCCCAAATAAAGCAGAAAAGATGAAATGGATTTCGCTCTTTGAAAATATTGCTTATAGAAATAAATTCCGCCGCCAACCTTGGGTTAAATTAATGTTACAAGAAGCTGGTTATGCAAAATCAGAGCAACAACAACAACAATTACCGACCCCACCACAACAATTGCATCAGCCACATGCTGAAGCTATTAAACCGGCTCGCTCTTCAATGATCGTATAGAACCGTATATTGTATATTTAGACTTAAATTTAATGTATTTGTAAAATTATGATAAATTTCTTTGTCTATACAATATCTCACGTGACATCTCCAATTTTTTTTAGCTGTAAGTGGTAAATATTTTCTGTTGTATTTTGTTGTATTTTGAAATTTTTTGTATGACAAATTCTACTCTAAGTCAAGATTATAGAACAAACAATGTCCAATATATCAGATGATGAAGATGCCTATCTTTATGGATCAGACGACGATGCTCCAAAAACGACGGTAAAAGTCGAGAAGAAAGACGACGAAGATAAAATAGAGGAAGATGTAGAAAGTAAAGTTGCCATAAAGAAGGAGATGACAGAAGAAGAAGAGGATGATGATGACGATGAAGAAGACGAAGATGATGACGATGAATCCGAAGATGACATTGATATTATAATTGGCGAGGAGACAAAGCCAACAACAGTCACATCGTTGGCTACCAATAACGATACAGTTGATGCTTTAGTCGATACTGATGCTGAACAAAACAAAACAACAACGATAGTGGCGAAGAATCAATCAGATAGTAAGAGTACAATAGATGTTACTGCCATTGCTGAATATGAAGGAAAACCAATTACTCAGCTTGACCTTGAGACATTAAAGGACAAACCATGGAGAGCCCCAGGTGTTGACATATCAGATTATTTTAATTATGGATTTAATGAATTTACTTGGACGGCATATTGTTTCAAACAAGATAAATCTAGGGGTGAGTTTAATCCAGAAGCTTTCAGATCACAAATGATGGCATCAGCTGGTCCAATACCAACACAGGGTCCGCCATTAGGAATGCCTCCTATTCCACCGCCAGGATTCATGCCAGGAATGCCACCAGGAATGCCACCAGGATTTATGCAAGGTATGCAAGCTGGTAATTTTCCAAACTTTCCAAATATGCCAAATATGCCACAGATGCCCAATATGCCCAACTTTCCTCCAAATTTTCAAGGGTTACCACCAAATTTTCCGAGTCCACCAAACTTTCAAAATCAAGTAAATGGAAAACCTCAATATCAAAACTTTAATCAACCCCCACCACCGCCTCCACCACCAGCACCTCAAAGGTAAGTCTTTTTATAAAATAAGTAAATAAATAAAATTAATTCTGTATATTTAATGTAAAGTCATAGCATATTTTTACAATTTCTTACGTAAATCCTCGTAGCTTTTCATTGGTACCGAAATATTTCAAAAAAAATATTCACATTACATATATATATAAATTTACTTAAGAAAACTAAACAAAATAAACAAAATGCCATAAATGAAAAAAGTCCGACTTCAAATCTATTCTTCATCGTCATCACTTTCTTCTTCAGCTTCTTGTAACCATTTAACAAACACTTTAGCAGCCTTACGAACTCTCTTGGAGACATCCTTTGGAACATATTTCTTTGAAACTTTACTACCCCATTCAATTATAACATCTTCAGAAATTAAATTTTTATCATATAATGCATGTAAAATTGGAGTAACTTTTTCAATTAATTCTGGTTTTTCTAAACCAATAAATCTTTCTAAACCACCCAAGAAAGCCTTTTCATATTCTTCTCTTTCATTAATTAATTTAAGTAATAAACCAGCATGAGGATCAATTTGTTTAAGAATATCTTCATCGAATAATGTTTGAGCTAAAACTTGAATTGTTTCAGGTTGATCAACAATTTCTAATTCAACAATTCTTTTATATATTTCAACATCATTTGGTAAATCATCTTTGGAATCTTCAGATTCTTCTAATAACCACTGACCTAATTCATTAAATTTAGATTCTGATTCATTTAAATTTAAACCTTCTAATTCTCTTGCTCTTGCAGCAACAGCTTCTTGTGACATATCAACAGACCAATCTTCATCTTTAACTTCTACGGCTTCTAATTGAGAAGCTTCTTTATTAAATCTTTTGGCTAAAATATCATCATCTTCATCACCAGCATCAGTGGCGGCATCACCATTATTATTTTGAGCAATATCAGAAATAGATTTACCACCACCAACAACATTAGCAGTAGCAGTAGCTGATTTCTTACCCTTTTTAGATGAATTTGGAGGATTTTTTATGATATATGAATATAATTTATGTTTTGCATCAACATCAGAAATTTTACCACATGCTTTACAATCCTTTTGTAAAATATCTTTACCTTTAATTTGAAGTTCAGTTTCTGGATTTTTACATGAATTACAAAGAACAAACTTATTAATGAATCCATCAAGGGAATCTTGTAATTCGCTAGTATCATGAGCACCATTAACTAAATAACGATCATTAAGATCATCAGGCTTAGTTTGAGCTCCAAGTTCATACCCGAAATATTTAACAACATAAGCTGGAGGTCTACCTAAAGAACGAGCAACTTCACTCAAGTTACCAATAAGAGTCTTGATACCATTACCTCTACCTTCAGTCTTTGATTGAAGAGCAGGCATCTTATAACGATAAAATGGATCACTATTTTCACGACAAATATTTATGAAAGACATCCTTATGAATTTTTATTTTTTCTATATACTGATATTGGTAGGAAAGGTTGATTGGAATGAAATATATTTGTAATCTGTAAATCAAGATAGCATTAACCTATATCTGATCTCTGTTTATTTATAAATATTGATAAATTTAAATGAATAATTTGTAATGAATCCATCATCTAATTTTTCATCAATAAATTTTCACAATTTTTGGAAATTTTTTTAATTTTTTGGAAAACGCACGAACTTTTTTATTTATAAAATAAAAATTAAGTATTATAAATTATAAATTATAGATAGTATAAACGATATATATGTATATGAAATAATAACAGTAAGAGTAAAATAAAAAAAAATAAGGCAGAAAGAACATAAACTTCAAACATCAATGATACCCAGAAAAAGGAAATAATCATGACTTAACTTTTCATTGTGGGCGGATTGAAATTTGAATGATTTAATTAAAGAATAAAAATTAACAATTAAAAATTAAAGTAAACAATAAGACAACTAAAAAATGTATAACATCAATATTAATATTAATATTAATACTATATTGTAATATAATATAATATGTATAAGATTTTCTTTTTAAGAGGAATCCTTAATGGTTTGTTTTGTAAAGTTCAACTAAAAAAACAGACTTTTTGGACCAGAAGAAACACCTGGCGTGCCAGGATTAGAATTATAACCTAATGCCGCTGAACTTAATGATAATTGCTCCAATTGTTGCATTACAGCAATATCTTGTTGTTGTTGCTGCTGTTGTTGTTGTTGTTGATAAGCATCATTCTGGTAAGAATCTTGAGGATAAACATCACGTTGTTGATAAATATCTGGTTGATAATTTATTTGATTCATTTGTGGAAATGCTTGAGGTTGATTGATTTGATAAGATCCTTGAGGATTAATACCTTGATTCATATATTGATTTTGCATAATTGAATATTGGGGATGATATTGTTGCTGTTGTTGTTGTTGCTGCTGTTGAGGCTGATACGGTTGAGGAGCATAATATTGAGGTACTCCATAAGAATTCATTGGATTAATCATACCTTGATGAGGATCCAAGATATTTTTTTGTTGTTGGGCTCTTCCACCATTAAGATTTCTCTTTCTCTTTCCATTCATTGAATTCGATGAACGATTTAATCTATTGGATGATAATCCAACTTCATCCATTAATTTCTTATAGGGTTGGAAATTAGCAATATTTAATTCTAACAATATTCTTCTAATTTGTGAAATTATAAATTGCTGATATCTTGAATTTAAACTAATATCAGATTCATTATTATCATTTAAAGTTAATAAGAAAGGATTTGTTAAAATTTTATAAATAAATAATGGACCGGCAGAATGTTCATGATTTTCAGCCAAGATTAATTCCAATAATTTAGATTTTTCAAATGTATTATTATTAGAATCTTCATAATCATCTGAATCTTGAAATTTCCCAAAAATTGTATCCATAATTAATTGTTTCAGATGTAAATCAGCTCGATTATTTAAAATCTTTAAAATGGTTAAATTAGCTAATTTATGAGTACATAAAGCTTCTAAATTTGGTAAGAATGAATTTGTTAATAATCCATATCTATCATCAACGGTAGCACCTTTATCATTAAATGTATCCAAGAACCAAGTAATTAATAAAGATCCATTATTATTAATTACTAATTCATTAGCAAATTCAACAATTAATGCAGCAACTAATATAACTTGTTCATTAGTAACAAAATTATTTTCATTGGCAGTTTCAAGTACAGTTCTAATGCATCTAGCTCCAAATCTTCCTGAACTAATTTCCATAAAATTATCCAACATAACTTCAAATAAAAAATCATTAAATGGTGAGCCAAATTTAATACATCCTTGTAAGACATAATTACCAAATTGATCATTAAATAATTTAACGGCATATGGTTTTAAACTAGCACCAATTAAATATTTTTGTTGTAAATCTTCATGACATACATTTATAACTTTTTGAATGGCCCATGTTCCATTTTTATGAATACTTAATTGAGTTAAAAATGGGGCAATTTCTTTAACCATCATTAATTTAATTAATGGAGATTCAACTAAGGTAAATAATTTTTGTACCACGGTATTACCCAAATAATCATAACATAATTCAGGTAATTCATCCAACATGGCAAGACAAAGTTCTTCTAATTCTAATTGTGATAAGATTTTATTTGAATTTTCAATAGAATCTTCTGAATCAGACCCATTTGTATTATTATTATTATTATTATTATTATTATTGGTAGCGGTAGCAGTAGCGACGGTAACATTATCAATATTGGTGGTAGTACTATCTGGAATTGGTGATGGTTTTGGAGATGGAGATCTATTAGTATTATAAAGAGCATTCTCATTATTTTCCAAAATTTTTCTTAATTCTCGTAATTTTGGTGAATCAAATTGTCGTAATGGAATTGGATCGGGTAATGGACCAAAATTATTTTGATAATTTTCTTTAGGATAAGAAATTGATTTATTTATAAATGAAATTATTTTATTTAAATCAACATAATTATTCTTGGTAATTAATTTATTAATGGAATTTAATAAATTTTGTTGAATTGCTAAAATATTGGTGGGTAATGGTTTAATTATATCATTAACAATAATATTAGATTTTGTACTTGTATTTGAACCAACAATACCCGTACCTGAACTACTTATAGGAGTATTTTGTACATGTTGTTGTTGATGCTGTTGTTGTTGTGGATCATTTGGATTAATGACTGGTGCTATTATAGTTGGAACTGAGGTACCAACCGCATTATTATTATTATTATTATTATTATTAAAAGTATCAACTAACTTGGCAAATGCTACGTATAAGATAATACCAGGAACCAATTCAAAATGAGTGAAATTTGCCTTTAAACTCATGGCCGTATCAACATTTGTACATTCTACCAATGCATGTTTTGAACTAGTAGTCGATGCAATTCTAATACTTCTAATATTACCAAATGATCGTTGATTACCCAACGAATTATTTAAAACATTCCATAATTTAATTGAATCAATAAATTGAGGTAAATTATCGATAAGTAAGAATTTGGTGGGTCCAAGACTTGGATTTTCAAAATTGGTGGTTATAACAATTTGTGAAAAATCAAAATCATCAATTAAAATCGGTTGTTGTTGCTCATTAATATAATGAAGTTGATTTGTAGCTTGTTGTGGTTGATGTTGGGGAATTTGTTGTTGAGATGATTGTTGTTGGTTAGGAAATAAATTAGGTTGATGTAAACTTGATTCAGGTATGGTTGGTGTACTACCTGAATAAGTTTGAGCTCTATGTCTTGGAATATTTGAATTTGAATTTGTATTTGAATTTACATTTATATTTACATTTGTGTTTGAATTTGCTGAAGATGAAGTCACAGGATTATTTGATTGATTTAACATTAAATTATCTAATAAGAAATTCATATCATTAGTTTTATTAGATACTCCCATAAATGGTGATCTATTTTGTTGAGGTTCTAATGAAGTACCATAACTTGACATGGGCAATATGTTTAAATTTGGAATTGCACCATTGGTTGTATACGATCTATTTCTTGGAGCAGTTAAATATGAACTATTCGAATTATTATTCGTAGTTGAATTATTATTATTATTATTAGTAGTAGTATTAGTCGTACTAGATCCATTACTTGAATTTTGAGCTGCAATTGTTGGACTTAAGAATGAAGAAGACCCACCACCTACACTACCATTTGAAGATTGAGATTGAGGAGGAGGAGGAGGAGCATTAGCATTAGCATTAGCATTAGCATTAGCATTAGCATTAGCAGCAGTACTAATAGGAGCAGACGAGTTACCATCAAAAGAATGTAAACTTGTATTATCTAATAAACCACTAGTACTATGTTGAGAAGAAGAATGGATGGATAAAGCATCATCATTCCAAATTGAATTGGTTGAGAATAAAGAGCCGGACCGCATTCTTCTTGAACTTGTAGGAGGAACTGAAAATGTAGGATTTGATGGATTATTATTATTATAGTTATTATTATTATTATTATTGGGAGTACTACCATTTGGTATATCAATAGCATGAGATGAAGGAGATGGTGAAACGCCTAATGAGATTCTATCCATGGTTGGTAAATTTAATAAATCATGAGGTATTTGACCTGTAACTAAAGGAGATGTTGAATTTGAAATTGAACCATTGGAACCATTGGAACCATTATTAGAATTCTTTAGAGGAGTATTTAAGAAAGTTGAAGGTAATGTACCTGCTCTACTTCTTGATTTTAAGGTAGGTATATTAACATTTATATTGGATGAAGAAGTTATTGATATGGCAGGCGATGAAGGATTAGTATTATTATTTATATTATTATTATTATTATTATAATCATGATTGAGATTATTGATATTATTATTATTCATCCTTCGTTATATATGTATAATATGAAGGAATGAAATGGATGATGATGATGATGATGATGATGATGAATGATATATATATTATGTATACAAAACACTATTATGAAAAGGAAAACAAAAAAAGAAGAAAAAACAATCTGAATTAAAAAGGTATTATTAAATTATTATTATTATTATTATATTATTATATTATTATTATTATTGTCAAAGCCATAAATGTAGATATAATAACTAAATTTTGTTATTAAAACAATTTATTTTTCAAGAAATTTATTTTAATTGAAAAAAATTGAAAAGTTGAAATTGTGGAATTTGTTTAAAATTCGGTTTTTCTTTTGGGGTTTTGATTTATGAAGGGCGATGGAGGATTAGCAGTTACCCAATAAATATAATATAATATAATATAATATAATAAATAAATATAATTAATTAATTAATTAAGTAATAGTAAACAATTAAGTTAAATATTATATAATTATTGAATCAAATGAATACGTATTTTCTACCCAGGTACAATTTATTTATATTTATTTATATTTATTTATATTTATGTATATATAAAATTATTTATTTCTAGAAAATCTGGAGGTTTTGGGATGGTCGTGTGCAGAACCACAAAATAGTTATATACAGGAACGTTACTCCTATTTTTTTAATTTATTTATATATATATTATTACTTATATTATAGAAAGAAAGAAACAAAGTTATATTTAGATATATAAAATAAATAATAATGAGTGATTATTATTATCTCTTAAATAGGCTTAGTCATTTCTTTTTAACATTATAGTATTATTTATTATTATTTATTATTATTTATTATTATTTATTATTATTTATTTAATCTAGACTTCATAATAATTTATTTTTCTCTTCACCATAGTAACAATTTTTCTAAACAATATTTCCCCTTTTTTACCTGTCAAATCAGGATTTATCCATATTATCCATTCTTTCATTTATAAATAATAATAATAATAATAATAATAATAATAAACCCCAGCCTTTGGTATCAAATCTTACTGCGAATTTATATATATAATTTTTTATATATATTTTTATAATATTTTTTTTATCTTCCTTATTTCTATATCACCCTTGGAAATGGATTATTCTTAGATAATACTATACATCTATTAGTATGAGAAATATAACCTTTAATTTTCCCATTAGTTATTAATGTAGCTAATAAACATTCAATTTCATCTAAACTTGTAATAAATATATGATTTGAAGAATCAGATTTTAAAAATGATTTTGTAAAACTAGAATATTCAAATGCAAATTGAAATGCATTTATTGGAACTATATGAGGTTGGGATGGAGGTTTATCATTATCATTATTATCATTATTATTATTATTATTATTATTATTATTATTATTATTATTATCAATTTTGCTGGATTCTTCAATTATTTTATAAGTCTTTCTAAATAAATTTAAATAACATTCTTGTCTTAACAATTCAATTAATAAATAAAGATGATTCTTTAAAAATAATGATTCATATTTATTAATTGATTCTTGAAATTTATTTAAATTTCCAGTTTTAATACTATCAAATAAATTATCATAATAAATTAATTTTAATTCAGGATAATTTAACCAAAAATTTTCATATTTAGGATATTTCCCATGATTATATAATCTTAATGGTAATAATAATAATAATATTTGACAAAATTGTTTAATATTTGAAGTTTCACCATAATTTTTTAATACTTTATAAGCTTCAATTAATTTTTCTTCTGCTTTTAAAAAATCTCCTTCATCTAATGATAATAATGAACTATAATATAAATAAATAATTGAATATTTTTTATTAATCATTGTACTGGAAATCTTTGGTAATTTAACTCTTGCACCTTTTAATGCTCTTTCAAGTGATTTTGCTAATTCTAATTTATTCATTTTAAAATAAATTCGAATTAAATTAGCTAAAAAATAATATATATCAATTCTTTTACTTAATTTTAAATCTAAATTTTTATCATTAAGTGATAATTTAAATGCTTTATTAATTGTATTAGCTAATTGTTCAATACTTGATATTTTATTACTATTATTATTATTATTATTATTATTTGTCATTGAATTATCATCAATATCATTGAATTCAATACTGGTGGTATCTTCGGGATATTTCTGTTGCTTGACTTTATAAACCGCTATTAATTCATTTAAACAATTAATTAAGGGAATATTTATCCAATTGGTTTGACTATCACCAGCTCTTAATAAATGATTTACCATTTCATTTAATTCATTATATGAACTTTCAATATTTTTGAATTTATATACTGATTTCATTAATTTTAAATGACTCTTAATAACAGGTCGGAATTTTTCAGATATATAATATAAATCAAAATCATTTGGATCATTAAATTGTGCTTGAATTAATCCATCTTGAGTGGTGGGATGAATACTTAAGCAAGTCAATAAAGTATGACCATCTTCATTTTTAATGGCTGAATCACAGACTTGAATATATTCTATCAAACTTGAAACCATTCCGGTTAGCTGATTGATCGGTTAAACTTAATCGATTTTGATTTGATAATGATATTAATCTCTAGAATATTTTGGTTGTCAAAATCCTTTTTTGTTTTCATGGTTATTTTTTCTTTTTATGAGAGACAGACAGAAATTTTGTTTGATATTTTTTTTTTTATTGAATTCCTTTAAAAACCCAACTTTCATGGTAGCACCCTCCCATATTAAAATTTAAATTTAAATTTACTTTTATAACATAAACCTAAATATTTTAATAATATTGTTAAATCGTACTGTATAGTTTCTTGAAATTCATCATTTTAATTGATTATTATTATTAGATTTTATATATGTATATATATTTCCATTGCTTTTCGCAATAGGTTTCAATTGAAAAGTAGCATGAACCAGCATCGTTAAACATTCACTAAGTTTATTACATTATTTCTTTTCTTTTTTTAATTATATTTGAAACAGTTGAATATTATTAGATTATGTTAAACCAGCCTTTACAATGACTGATTTATAGATATACATGTCTTGTATCTCACTCATACTATTAAAATTAATTATATTAAACTATTATTAAAAAGAAGCAATGCTAATAATTCCATCTATTGATTGTAATAATATAGCATCATTCCAATATATTTATATATATATATATATACGCTTAAGTTGAAGATATTGCTATATGTATAGAATATAGTATATATATAGAATATAGTATATATATAGAATATAGTATATATGTATCTGTGTGTCTTATGTACAGTCCCCATACATTAAATTTTGATGGCGTGAAATCAAAAAAAAAAAAAAAGAAACTGGAAATCACAAACAACAATTTTATTTATAAATTAATAATAAATAATTCTTTAATATTATACAATCTATTGAATAGAATATAAAATATATTATATTATATATATATAAATATATATATTACAAGAAGAAACCAATAAGAATATTCAAAAAGAATTGAACTTAGATTAATTTGTTTATTAACTTTGATTAATTTAATTTAAATAAGGGAGAGAGGAGGAGACATAACTTTGAGATTATTATTTGCCAAAGTTTTTGATTATATATATTTACTTCATTTAATCAAAAGTATTATTCTAATCCTAGTTTATATTCAAATATAATCGATACTATCACTTATAAGTCGTGGTTATAATATTCAATTGATTGATTACTAACGAGTGTTTTTAAATATTGACACGCTTTATAATCATAAATAAATACAACCTTCACCACCCACCACACAAACACATTCAATTCATCAAACTTTAAATTCAAAAGTTTTTTAACCACTATTCATTTTAATTCCACTTGCATATCATCTTATTAATTTAACTTGAATTTATTAATAAGTGACCTTTTTTAATTATTTATTTTGGCGTGTTATATATTTTATATATTACTAAAATAAGTCAAATTGTTTTTTTTTATTTATTTTTATGAATTTCATTAATTAATTTATATCATGAGTTCACCAAATAGCATAGAAGAAGATTCAAACGGAAGCTCAAGTTCTTTAAGAGTACCCAAAAGAAATGTCAAAACGCAATATATTCAATCTTATCATAAAAATGAAGAATCTGATTTCTTAATGGATAATGAACAAAATGATTTTAAAGAATTAAGAGATTCAATCATAACAAAACGAAGGCTATCAGAAGCAGCTAATCCTAATTCATCATCATCATATCTTAATCATTCACAAAATAGTAATAATAGTAATAATAGTAATAATAATACTACTATTAATAATAATAATATTTATCAAGAAATTCCAAAAAATTCACTCTTAAGATTACCAACAGAAATCCTATTACAAATCTTTCATAATTTAGATAGAAAGGATTTATTTTCATTATTAACTGTCTGTAAAGAATTTGCTGATTTAATTATAGAAATTCTTTGGTTTAGACCAAATATGCAAAATGATATATCATTTAAAAAAATTAAAGAAGTTATGGAAATTTCAAGAGACAAAACTTATTGGGATTATAGACAATATATTAAAAGATTAAACTTATCATTTATGACTAAATTAGTTGATGATGATTTGTTATCATTATTTATTGGTTGTCCCAAACTTGAAAGATTAACTTTAGTTAATTGTACAAAATTAACTAGGAAACCAATTACAAAAGTTTTACATAATTGTGAAAAACTTCAATCAATTGATTTAACTGGTGTAACTGATATTCATGATAGTATAATAAATGCATTAGCCAAAAATTGTTTACGTTTACAAGGTTTATATGCACCTGGATGTGGAAATGTTAGTGAAGAAGCAATAATTGGATTATTAAAATCTTGTCCAATGTTAAAAAGAGTTAAATTTAATAATAGTGAAAATATAACTGATGATAGTATATTAGTTATGTATGAAAATTGTAAATCATTAGTTGAAATTGATTTACATTTTTGTCCAAATGTTACTGATAAATATTTAAAACAAATATTTTTTGATTTATCCCAATTAAGAGAATTTAGAATAAGTAATGCATCTGGTATAACTGATAAGTTATTAGAATTATTACCAAATAGCTATTATTTGGAAAAATTAAGAATAATTGATATAACTGGTTGTAATGCAATAACTGATAAATTAGTTGAAAAATTAGTAATTTGTGCTCCAAGATTAAGAAATGTGGTTTTATCAAAATGTATGCAAATTACTGATGCTTCATTAAGAGCTTTAAGCCTGTTAGGTAGAAGTTTACATTATATTCATTTAGGTCATTGTGGATTAATTACTGATTTTGGAGTTGCATCATTAGTAAGATCATGTCATAGAATTCAATATATTGATTTAGCATGTTGTATTCAATTAACAGATTGGACATTAGTTGAATTATCAAATTTACCAAAATTAAGAAGAATTGGATTAGTTAAATGTAGTTTAATAACTGATAGTGGAATTTTAGAATTAGTTAGAAGAAGAGGAGAACAAGATTGTTTAGAAAGAGTTCATTTATCTTATTGTACAAATTTAACTATTGGTCCAATATATTTATTATTAAAAAATTGTCCAAAATTAACTCATTTATCATTAACCGGAATAAGTTCATTTTTAAGAAGAGAAATTACTCAATATTGTCGTGATCCACCTCCTGATTTTAATGAAACTCAAAAAAGTTCATTCTGTGTATTTTCTGGTCATGGAGTTAATCAATTAAGAAATTATCTTAATCAAGTTATGGAAGAACGTGCATACCTGATTGAACAAGGTGAAATTCATGCTTTGTTTCTTGAAAGAAGAAGAAGAATAATTAATAATGATGATGTTGAAATGGAAGATGATTTAAATAATTTATTACAAAGAAGAGGAGGATTGGGTTTACTAAATCAAGATTTCAATGCTCCAAACCCTGCAGTAGCTGATATTAATCGAGAAATATTTCAAGAATTAAATGAAGGTAACATGAATGCTGAAGAAATGAGAGATCATTTTCGAAGATTAATACGAGATCAACATCAACAACGTCAACGTCAACAACATCAGCAACAACAACAACAGCAGCAACAACAACAAATCGCACAAGCTCAAGCAGCAGATCCAGTTCAACCTCGACAAATAAATCCTCCTCCCCAAATACAAGGACAAGGACACCCAATTCCACAACAACAGCCACAACAACAGCAACAACAAAATTTATTTCCAGCTGCAAGAAGAAGGATTGCTTTACATCGGCAAAATCCTCAAAATGCTCCTCAAATTGAACAACAGGCTGTATTTCCAAATGGTGGTCAAGCTATACCAGACATAAATGATGATGAAGACGTTGAAATGGATCAAGTTGCATTATTCCCACGTAATTCTCCATGAAGTTTTTATTGATAATTATATGTATGTATATTTCTTTAAATTTCGGGGGCGGTTTTTTTTAAGAAATTTATTTAATTCATTAATATATATATATATATAAATAAATAAAAATTAATCTGTATGCATTGTATATACTCTTATGTTCATTCAAATGATTCATCCCTTCTTCTACCACTTCTTGTTGTTTTTCTTGTACTTTTTCTTGTTTTTCTTGTTAGTTTTCCTCTTTTTTTCTTCTTCTTGTTTGCCTATTTCTTGTTTATTTACTTCTTGTTTATCTACTTCTTGCTTATCTACTTCTTGCTTGTCTACTTTTTGCTTGTCTACTTTTTGCTTTTTTTGCTCTTCTTCATCTGGTTTTTCTTGTTTTTCTTCTTCTTCTTGCTCTTTTGCAAATCTCCTTTCATCCTCCAGATTAATTTCATATTCATTTAAATCATTCTCTGAATCACTATTAGAATTAAGTTCAATTTCTTCATGATTAATATAATAAAAAGTATTTTCTATTGATGTTGCAGGAAGATATAGAATATCTGTAGTTTTAATTATTTTATAACCATTATATAACACTGAATGTAGATAAAATTCTATAGGAACACTTTTTGAACGAGGATAAATAGGAATATAAGTTGGGAATTCATAACTATTAGTCTTATTTTCTTCCTTTACCTTTTCAACAGCTTCTTCTTCTCCTTCTTCTTCGTAATTTGAATTATAATTGTTATTCACTAATTCAAAAAATTTCTCTGAATAACTTGTATATTCACTACTACGAAAATCATTAGCAAACATAGCACATGTAACTTGAGATACTCCATTATTCAAAAAAGGTCGAATTGGATCTAATAGACTAATTATTACTTGTCGTCCCGGCAAGTTAAAATATCCAGTTGATGGCTTAAAATTTATTGGTGTTACTTTTGGATTTTTTGGTAATAACTTAAATTGATTAAATGATACATTTTCACAATTTTTTACTTTTATATTATTAATGAAATCAATTATATGATCTAATTTTATTTCAAAATCATAAAGTCTTGAATCATTTTCAATACTACATGTATCAATTATAAGTAATCTCCTTGCAAAGAAAAAGTTTGATATAAACTGTAATGGTGGTCTGATTGTTTCAGTAAACGCAACTAATATTTCTCTAGTTGGATTATTGATAATTTTTGTAGTAGTCCTGATAAGTTGTCGATATCTACCATAGCAATAATCGAAACGTGGAGCAGAAGCAGTAACCGAAAGTTCACCTCTTATATTTAAGCATCCAGGAGGGGTAATAACATCTAAAAAATCAACTATTAAATCTAATCCCGTCATATCAATAGTTTGATCAATAATATCATCGGGTCTATGAATTATTGTTTCTTGGATTGTCAATTGTCTAAGGTAATTATATTTAAAATCAGTTGTCTTTGGAAATAATTGATAATCATAAGTATTTGCAGGTACTTTATTAACTGTTAATATTAACCGCCATTAAAAATGGATGTTACTTATATATATATATACATACGATAATCATTTCTCATTAAGTAGACAATTTGTTCGACATCTCTTTCAAATGAAGACTCCTCCTCAGATGTTTCAGATTTACCCATACTTTTGTAGTATGTTATTAAATGATATATGATATATATGTGAATGCAAATTATGATGAAATTAAATTGCAAAATACCCAATACCCATTGAGGGCTTCAACCCTATCTGACACACTTGACACGTGCCACATTTTGACCATTGTACACTACCATATTTTGTTAGTAGAATTTTTGTTAACTATGAGAAAAATAAAATATTATATACACACTAAAGAAAAAAAAATTTACCAGTTTCAATGAGAGAACCAACCAAAGTCCTAATTGAAAAAAAAGAAAAATTTATTAGTTAATTTTTTTGAATTATTAATTTTAATCTTTTAATAACTATAGAATAAATATATCAAGATGTATGTAATAATAACAACCATAGATAATCATTAGATGAGAATAGAAGCGATGAAGTAGTGGTAGTATTGATTAATTCATGTTAGTTGGTATCATAAAGAACATAAGTTTAAACATTGATCATCATTAATGAATTTTAATATAATATAAAATAATCTAATATTATATAATATAACATAGTATAATGATAAAGGCATATCAACCAAATCAATCATAGTAAAAGAATTCACATTAATAACAAGTCATATGTTCATTATATTTTCAACATAATTGTATTATTGTTATTGTCAATATATTTGAATAATCAATTTAGTAGTATGGAACATTCACAATAATAAGAAATATTCATATGAAATCGTATCAACTATATATAATTGTCATTCAAATCATACCCATGCAATGCGCAAATATAATATCCATGTCCTATCAATAGACCATAACAAAGATCATAACAGTACCACCTACTTCATATCCTTTTATTTTGATATTATCAATGATAATAATAATAATAATAATAAATAATATATATAAATTTCATGTTATTATTATTATTATTATTATCCTTTTTATTAGTTTTAAAACAAATTATACTAACATAAATTCTTTATAGGACTAAAAGAACTAAGAAGGTTGGTATTACCGGTAAATTCGGTGTCAGATATGGTTCTTCTTTAAGAAGACAAACCAAAAAATTAGAAGTTCAACAACATGCTAAATATGATTGTGCTTTCTGTGGTAAAAGAACCGTTCAAAGAGGTGCCGTTGGTATCTGGTCATGTAAATCTTGTCGTAAAACCTTTGCTGGTGGTGCTTACACTGTTACTACTGCTGCTGCTGCCACTGCTAGATCTACTATCAGAAGATTAAGAGATATAGTTGAAGCTTAAGTTAGTTTATTATTATTATTTGTAACGTTAAAATAAAACACCATTCATATTATAGTTTAATAACAAAATAATTAATTGATTAATTACTTAAAACATAAAATAAAAAACCAATCACAAATATACACATTTTGGAACAAAAAAAAATAAATAGATTGAAATTCCATTTGTAAATTTAATCAGTTTAATTATAAATATCTCTAAAATGATAGTTGTCGTTAATTGTAATATAAGGATCCTTTCATGTAATATTAAACATTTTCAAAAATCACACATCACGTGACCGGTTTTTTTTTCTTTCTAATCTCTTAAAAATATAACCAAATTGTAAATAAAATCTCTACGTAATATATATCAAATACAATTATAAATTTATCAAGATATTAATGATATGACTACGGAATTTTCATTTCCAAAGATTCATAACTTCCCTCCTTTATATACCAAACAACCCAATTCAACCATCCTATCAAATCAATTAGATTCATGGTGTCAAATAATACTACAATATTGTGAATATTATAAAATTACGAGTTTAACTATAAATGGAATACCAAAACATACCCAATTAGATTCCATTACTATTGATTCTTTACCACCTATATTTGAAAATAAATCGATTAATCGATCTACTAATGATGAATTTAAGTCGATAATTATAAATCATTTAATTTATAAATTAAATAAAGCCGAATATATTAATCCCAAGAAACCTGAGTTTGGAATATATATATATTGGAGATCATTAGTTGAATGGAGTCAGTTATTATATGATTATGTTGATAATTCAGGTCAATTGGGTACAGTGTTTACCTTATATGAATTAACGAAATCGGATGAAAATGGATTACCTGATTCTTTAAAAAATTTAGATGAAAATTTATTAATTAAAGTCGTTAAGGATATCTTAATAAAACAAGGTAAAGCTCAAATATTAATGACTGAAGATAATGAAATTGGTGGGGTTAAAATTGTATAAATAATATAAGCATGATGATCCAACTTATTTATTTATTTATTTATTTATTTACTTATTTATAGAGTAATTTACAGGATGTTTAATTATAAGCAACATGAGTAATCCTAATAGTAGAGGTAATAGTCTGCCACTGGTATTGATGTTTGATTCATTCTTGATTCTGAATGATCAATACACTGGGCAAATATTAACAAACAAGAAAGTCATTATTATATAATGACATTCAGCTAAATCATAGGTACTTCAGAAAAGCTCTTGGTTTTTTTATAATTAATTTCTTATTCATATTTTTAATAATATGAATATCTGTTTACTTTTCTTTATGAAGTGTATACTTTAGCATACATACAAGACTAGTGTAACAAATTACCTAATTAGGCAGTCTAGAATTTTTCTTAACAAAGATCTTCTCATCTTTCAATTTAACACTACACAAAAAAAAAATTTTAAAAAAACTTTTTAGCAAATTTATTTTTGGTTTCTTCTTTCCTCCCGCTTAAATAGTTCATTTAAGAGGGCAAACGTATAGATATAGAAGTTATATAAACGATACATATAATCCTTTTCAAATTGAATTGATTATCATTAAAAAAAAACGTTAACAAATTAACCAATTTAAAGGATAGTTTGTTGTTGTTGTTAATTTAATAATAATAAAAAACCAAAAAAAAAACAGTTGATTTCATTATAAATTAATTTTAACGTGTCAAACTACGTGTTTTCTTCGTTGCCATTTCTCTTTTATTTCATAAGCATATCCATTTTTTAAAATCCATAAATTAAAGATGAAG
The DNA here is from genome assembly GCA_030563665.1 of Scheffersomyces broadrunensis. Lineage (NCBI taxonomy): Eukaryota > Fungi > Ascomycota > Pichiomycetes > Serinales > Debaryomycetaceae > Scheffersomyces > Scheffersomyces broadrunensis. The sequence continues at coordinate 21,130 of JAJMJS010000018.1, read as the reverse complement.
TACGTTGTTGTTTCCGGTGGGGTTATATCAGGTATTGGTAAAGGTGTATTAGCATCATCTACTGGTTTATTATTTAAGACCTTAGGTTTAAGAGTTACATCTATTAAGATTGATCCTTATATGAATATCGATGCGGGTACTATGTCTCCTTTAGAGCATGGTGAATGTTTCGTATTAAATGATGGTGGTGAAGTTGATTTAGATTTAGGTAATTATGAAAGATATTTAAATATTACATTAACTAGAAATCATAATATTACTACGGGGAAAATTTATTCTCATGTTATTGAAAAGGAAAGAAATGGAGATTATTTAGGTAAAACTGTTCAAGTTGTTCCTCATATTACTGGAGCAATTCAAGATTGGATTGAAAGAGTTGCAAAAATTCCAGTTGATGATACTGGTTTAGAACCAGAAATTTGTATAATTGAATTAGGTGGTACTGTTGGAGATATTGAAAGTGCGCCATTTGTTGAAGCTTTAAGACAATTTCAATTTAGAGTTGGAGTTGAAAATTTTGCTTTAATTCATGTTTCATTAGTTCCAGTTATTCATGGTGAACAAAAGACAAAACCAACTCAAGCTGCCATTAAAGATTTAAGATCTTTGGGTTTGACCCCTGATATGATTGCTTGTAGATGTCAAGAAGAATTAGAAGTTGCTACCATTGAAAAAATTGGTATGTTTTGTCATGTTGGTCCAGAACAAGTTATTGCTGTTCATGATGTTAATTCTACTTATCATGTTCCATTATTATTAAAAGAACAAAAAATTGAAAAATATTTAATGAAAAAATTACAAGTTGGTCAAGTTTCACCTGAAGCAATTATTAAAGGTGATAAATTATTAGTTAAATGGAAAAAATTAACTAGTAATCATGATAGATCATTTGAATCAGTTACAATTGCATTAGTTGGTAAATATACTCATTTAAAAGATTCTTATTTATCTGTTATTAAAGCATTAGAACATTCATCTATGAGTTGTAATAGAAGATTAAAAATTGAATGGGTTGAATCATCTGATTTAGAAGAAGAAACTAAAGTTAGTAATTTATCAAAATATCATAAAGCATGGCATTATGTTTGTCAAGCTGATGGTATATTAGTTCCTGGAGGATTTGGTAGTAGAGGTATTGAAGGTATGATTGCCGCTGCTAAATATGCAAGAGAAAATAATGTACCATATCTTGGAGTTTGTTTAGGATTACAAATTGCCGTTATTGAAATTGTAAGAAATTTATTAGGTATTAAAGATTCTACATCTCAAGAATTTAATAATGAAATTTCTGATGATATTGCATCAGTAGTTTATATGCCAGATGTTGATCAAATTAAATTAGGGGGAACTATGAGATTAGGTATTCATTCTACTAAATTTGTTGAAGATTCCAAATGGTCAAAATTAAGACAATTATACGGAGGATCAGAATCAGTATTAGAAAGACATAGACATAGATATGAAGTTAATCCTAAACTTATTAAATCAATTGAAGAACAAGGATTAAAATTCATTGGTAAGGATGAAACTGAAGCCAGAATGGAAATTATTGAATTAAAGGATCATAAATTTTTTGTGGGAACTCAATATCATCCTGAATATTTATCAAAAGTTTTAGATCCATCAAGACCTTTCTTAGGTTTGGTTGCTTCAGCTGCTGGTATTTTAGATGATGTATTAGCCAGGGATGATTTAAATTCTAAAGGTGAATTTTAATTTTAATTTAAAATTAAAGTTAAAATTCCTACCTTGCTTTTGAATTATTACCTCTTATTCTTATTATTGTTATTATAATTATTGATATTTTTATTAATTTTTCTTACTTTTGCTATTTTTGATTTCAATCATACAAATATTTTCTTTAATCCTTTTTTGCATAATAATCTTATCTTATATAGATATATATAGAATAGATTTCCGAATATAAACCATTTACGTCATACAACGACTCACTCACTCATTCATTCATTCATTCAGTTAACTTCATATGTAATTTTAATAATTAATATTACTGGTTTAATCGTAAATAAGTTGCAAAATGTAAAAATTCAATAACCTTAAATATTTACCGAAATAATTAGAAATAGGAATAATAGGCGGGTACAAGGAGAATAATGATGATAATGATGATGTTACATAATTTATATTTATATTTATATTTATAAATTTGTATACAGACTAATAAAAGAAGAACGGTGGGATGGTTTGTTAAATCCGTCTTAACTAATAAATGTATGTGATTGGTTGTTTTTGATAATATTTGGATCGGCTCCTAATAATTTTTTTTATATTATTAATGTTTAATGTTAAAGTTAATATTATATGAGATGGGATAATAATTTATTAACTAAGTTACGTTATTAATTAAGAATAATTATTATAATAAGAATAAGAATAATTTGTAAATCATACCATTTTATATTTGCTTTATTTTTTATTTTATTTTATTTTATATATAAATACACAGCGGCCCCGCTGACCCAAATTTTTTTTAATTTTTTTTTTTGATTTCTGATTCTTCTTCTTCTTCTTCTTCTTTTTCTATAATTAATTCAATTATAAATTATAATTAATTTAAAAGAATCAATCAATACTATTAACAACTACTACTACAACTACGATGGCTGCTCAAACTACTGTTAATTCAAGTGATGTTAAAGGATGTGATTGTGGTCCTGATTGTAAATGTGCAAGTTCTGAATCATGTACTTGTGGTACAAAGAAATAATCAACTAATCAATTAATCAATTAAATTTAATTATTACAATTATTACAATTAGATCAATCGATTGATCTGATTAATTTGATTATGGTTATGCTTGGTGTTTATTTTGTTTATTCTTTTTTTGTTTAGTTTCATGTTGATGACGTGGTTTGTATAGGTTTATTTATTTATTATATATTAATTAATTAGTATAATTATTATTATTATTATTATTATTATTATTATTATCCTGTAAATTTAAAATTCTTTTATTAAATTTGCATATTCATCCAGTGGAATTGTATCTTCAACTTTTTTAATACTTAATTTATTTAATTTATTATTTTCATCTAAATATTGTTTAACTTCTTTTAAATCAGATAATTTTTTTAATTTATCATTAAATGAATTTAATTTACTTATAATTAATATTCCTAACCATCCCTTGGAATAATCATCAAATATTTCAATGGATCTAAGAAAATTATTTCTAGCATTAATTAATAAATTTAATAATTCTAATAATTTATCTCGTTTATCATTATTCTTTAATAATTTTTCTTCTTGTAAAAAATTATAATAATAATTTAATCCAACTTTATAATAGATTGGATATACATAAGCATCTTGTAATAATATTTCTTTAAAACAATATATGGCTTTATCATAATGACCAATTTTACTATATTCATCCCCTAATTCTGCCCAAGTTAATAAATCAGATGGTTGTAAATCTAAAAAATAATTTAAAGTTTCAATATAATCTTCATTATCATTACTTTGGTCATTATTATTATTATTATTATTATTATTATTATTATTATTATTATTATTATTATTATTATTATTATTATTCTTACGACTAAATGTAACTAATCTTCTTGCCAATTTTATTTCATCAGGACTTTGATTAATTAATTGTAATGCCTTTTCTCGTTCTCCAATTGCTTCAAAATATATTGATTGTAATAATTTTAATCGTTGAGATTTATTATTAGATCCAAATTGATCTAATAATCGATCTAAGATAGTCTTCGCTTCAATATCATTCTTGGTAATTAAGGCTAAATAAAATTGTAATTCATTTAAATTAAGTAATTCTTGAATTGATAATGAATCGCCATTGGCTAACAAAAATTGTTGTAAATTATCATGATATTTAATCAATTGTTGAGGTTTAAAATTCATAAATGCTCCTGATTTGGCCACCAATAGGAAATTATTCTTTACAACTTCTATATCTGACATGATTGATTATATATTATGTATATTTTATAATTAATTGAATCTTTAAATACAATTATAAAAAATTTTGTTTGTTCAACAAAAGAGAAAAAAAATATGAACCACGCTTTTTATGATTAAAATTTGTTTTGATTTAAAATTTACAGCCAAACATAAATATATATATATTGATTACATGTCTAAAGAGTTATCTATCGCATGTGACAGGCTATTGTCAACCACTTCAATACTATCTCATACTTATGGAGTACCCAAATTAACCAATCATTCAAGAAATCAACAAGATTCAAAAGTAAATAAATTAGAACAAGAATATGGTTTATTATATGATGAATTAACTCATAAATTAGATAATTTACTTTATTTAAATGAATTAGGTAAACTTAAAGATAATAATGATGAAATAGATGAAAGATATAATCAAATTAAACAATTATATCCAATGATTGAACCCGATGATTTAGAAACATTTTTAAAATTACAAAATTCAAAAATTAAAACTGATTCATTATTAAATAATTATATTCAATTAACTCTACCCATTCTAAGATCAATTCATCAAGATAATAATGATTTAACCAATACAGAATTAAACATTCTAAATAATCTTGAATCAATGTATTCATTAGATAATGGATTAATATTTCAAGTTATGAAGAAATTCGAAACTAGTAAACAATATCAACAAGAATATATAAAATTACAACTTGATATTGAAAAATTATTAATTAATGATTTAAAGCCTCGATTATTAAGTTTAAAGGAATCAAATAATCAATTATTAAATTTGAATCATCAATTAATTGATATAAAGGAATCAAAAATTAATCAATTAAATATAGAAATTGACCTGAAAAGAATTATAAATAAATATTATGAAATAGTTAATCAATGGAATTATTTATCTAAATTATGTACATTTTTGCCAATGTTTATAACAAGTTTACATATAAATTGGTATGATGATAAATCATTATTTAAAATTATTCAAGATTGTGAAAAATATGCTGAAAAACTTGAAAATTATCAACTGATTATAAATATTCATACAATTAAAGAGTTTAATATAAAGGATCTATTAATGTTAGAATTTGATGAATTAGATAATGTGGATAATAATCAACTATAAATATTATATACAAGTGGGGGTAAATATAATATATAATAATATATAACATAAAAATAATATATAAACAAAATATACAAGTCTTTTTTTTTTTTAAACTTGGAAAAGTCTTTGATTAATAACATTCCAATTTATACAATCCCATAAATTAGATAGATATTCAGCTTTACCAGTAACACCATAATCATTAATATATGCTTGATCCCAACAATTTATTGCTAAAAGTGGTAAAGTATAATCTTTTTCACCCTTCTTAGCACGACTTTTTAAAGAATTTAAATATTCAAAACTTCCTTCATCAACTCCACCATTTAAATCTAATGATTGATTCTTACCATAATAATAAGGTGTACCATCATTATTATATCTTACAATTCTTAATGATTTATCAGATAATTCTACTAAGAATACCCAACCTTGACCAAATGATGAATCAGCCAATAATAATAATCGATCTCTAAATGTTTCTAAATCGGGGATGTCTTGATAGGATAATCGTTCCATTAATAAACGAGATGGTTTGGTCTTTTCGGCTTGTGATTTATCAATAAATTGTTCCATAAAGAAATGATTATTATGAGCTTGAGATGCATAATGAAAAATATGTTGTTCAGTGGTTTGTTTGGCAGTATTTAATACAATTTCAAACGGAGTTTTCAATTCATTTTCAGTTCCTATAGTATGTAATGATAAATTTAATGTTAAAAATTTTTGATAATCTATCCAAGCTGATTGAAATCCACTAGGTGAATATAATCCATTAATACCCTTGGATAAATATTGGTCTTGATTCTTTAAATATGGTACTTCATGTAATGATCTGGACTGTATTATCCGTCCTGCCAATTTGCAACTCCCTCTTTTAAACATTCTAATGTTATGTTAGAAATCTTTTCTTTCAATATTGAAAATTGAAAATTGAAAATTGAATAACATAAAAAAAAAAAAAAATTTCAATTTCGAGAACGTAAAATCATTTTTTGTCTGCATATAAAAATCATAATATATATATATATATATTTATATAAAACTATTATTTAACTTATATTAGTTTACTATTGGTTTCAGTTATAGTTGAAATAACAGGTATGTTTTGAGCTACCCAATTAGTATCTCTTAATAATTTTTTGGGGTCATTATTATTATTTTTGTTATTTATAACAATTTTTAACAAATCATCATAAGGAAATTCTTGTTGTTTATATTCTCTTAAAATTTGATTAGTTTCAAAATCAATAAATAATCGAGTATCTCTAATTCTAAATATTACATTATCAATTCTTAAAAAGAATCGACATAATAATAATAAACAAGTTGGCATTACTCTTATTTTTGTTGAAAGCATAGAAATTCCATTATCAGCCAATTCATCTTCAAATAATATTGATTCATCATAAAATAAAATTGGATCTGGTTTAAGTAATTTATTAATAGGAATTATTTCTTGAGTTATTTCAAAATTAATATCTTTTATAGTTCCCTTATAATTAGGTGAATAAGTCCAATCATACGGTTTTAAACTATCTAAACTATCAGTAAATGCGGAAATATCAGTGGTTGAATTATCTTTTAATGCCTTTTCCGATTTATCTGTTATTGCAGTTGATGATTTTGATTTTCTTGATGCTAACCATTCTTGATGATAACTTACTTTAAATTCACAATCTGAATCTAATGAATCTAATGCATCTAATGAATTAAATTCTATTTGTTCACCAGTTTTATCATTTATAATCTTAACAATATTATTACCAAATATCATTTCTGGTAATGGGAAATCAAATCTATTTTCACTTAACTCATCTAATTCGGCCGAATTTAGTATGGGTCTTTTTATGGTAAATATACTCCAATCATTAATGGTTATTGAGGGACGATCTTGAATTGGGAAAGTTGCTTTTGGAGCAGGTATTATAACTTGTCCACAATGTTCACATTGAGGATTTGTACATTCGCCATCGTGAGAGGTGGCAGGAATTGATACTGATGAACCTTTATGATTAGGATGTTTATGACTATGGCTTGGAAATGAAGAACTACTTGAAAATGTGGTTGAAGAAAAAGTAGTAGTAGTAGTAGTATTTTCTCCTATTCCTATTCCTCCTCCTTCCACAGTTGTCTGTGATGCATTAGTCGTTCTTGAGGAAACCGATGTGAATTGTGATACATTAGGAGTTCTACTTGGTGGCAATCTTCCACTGGTATGTAATCTTACCATTTCTCTTGCTTGATTCACATGAACAGCATCGATTCCGGCTTTCGGTAACCTGGGTTGACTTGGTCTAGCAAATACATTTGATGAGGATGAGGATGTTGAACTTGACCCTGATGAACCTGAACTTGAAGGATTTGATTGATCTAATGAATCTTCTGAACGATCTGCATTAGACATTCTATAAGATTTTGATTATAATAATTTAGATAAATTTAAAATATGTAATTATTACACATATTTTAAATTTATACGCGCAACAAAATATAATAAATATTTTTTAAAATACTTTTATTATTTTTAGATCAAATTTATGACAACTATATATATTCTTGTTATAAAAGAAGAATGAGTATATTAATTGTAGTATATTACTTTGCAGTATATGGGTTAGTCTTATGATTTAACACAAGTAAACTTTATTGCCCTATCAATATCTAGCAATACAATGGTAACCGAAGCATTCATTTTAGAGGCGAAGGCATAATGGCTGAAATCTCTGAAGTGGATTTGATTATATTGCTTCACCGATTATACAATTTCCATCGTTGTGTTAATATCAACAATACTGTTGATGCAAAAAGACTTCTTTATTCCCAAAATGCTGATTTACTTATTTACCTAAGATTAAAGATACAGAAAGCTAAAAGTTCTAAGGTTATAAAGGATTTTTATTAATTGTAAAAAAAAAAAAATCGTATAAACGTTTATATAAATAAAAGAATAAAAAATAATGGGTAAAATAAAAAAAAAATCTAATTTAATTTTGATCATCATCATTAGAATCTTCAAGATCTTTTAAACCTTGATTTTTTCTTAACCCTTCTCTAACGGCCAAAACACTATCAACAATAACAGCATCAACTCCTGCTTTCATTTGAATTTTAGCTAATTCTGGATCATTATTTTCTGATCCATAAGTTACACAAACTAATCCTGATGATTTTACAACTTGAGTTAATCTTGGAGTTTTAACTAATGCCGCTGCAGCACTTACAATTCCTAATAAATTCCATTTTTTAGAAAATCTAACGGCATTTTGTAATGATGAAGCTCTAATATCTGCCATTGGAGAAGTACCTGATTCAGTTAAGAATAAAATTGGCATGGTTGGTTGTTTTAAAGATAATAATAAACAAATATCAGGATGAAATGAAGAAAATAAAATATCTCTTCCACTAGTATTTTCATCATAAACAATTTTTAAAATTGTATCAACATAATAATTTAAATCAATAGCAATTTCTCCCATACTTTCATGTTGAGCTTCATCTAACATAGGATATTTTAATTCCATATTAAATCCCACACTCTTAGGAACTTTTTTAAATAATTCCTTTAAGGTAACAAAATTTGATGCAACTGATAAACCTCTTGCATTACCTTTAAAACTTTTTTCTTTCCAAGTTTTAGTTAATTTCATTCTTCTTGCATTATGATCATGATGATCATCATGATGATCATCATCTTTGATTTCTTTTTTATCTTTATTTGAACTTTTAAGTGGAGTGAATTTAAATCCATTATTTAATTCATTTAATTGATGAGATGATTTTGCTCTTGGTCTAATTGATAATATTTCATCATCTTGAATAACCTTTTCATGATTACTTGTTCCACCTTCACTTAATCCAAGAAATTGTTCGGCAGTTAATGAATGCATGGGAATATCTACACCTGATTCTGCTACCAAGAAATCATGATAAACTACTGGAATTGAATCTTTAGTTAATTGAACATCAAATTCAACATAAGCAGCTCCTAATGATGCAGCAGCAATAAATGATTCAACGGTATTTTCACCTAATTGTAAAGATTTTCTACCACTTTCATTCTTACCTAATCCTCGATGACCAATAACTCGAGTTGAAACTAATTGTTTCCAATAAGTATCTGATCTAGCAATATTCATTGATTTATGAATAAATGGTTTAATACATAAATATTCAAATCTAATTGATCCTAAAACATCTAATGATAATGCTTCAAGAATTGGTACTGTAATATTATTATTTAATGATCTTAAATTTGGTCCAACACTTGTATAAGCATCTTTTAAAAGGGTAATTGCTCGACCTAAAATTTTAATTTTTTTTGAATCAGATAATTGATAAGTTGGAATTAAATCAAATGTAATAATAATATCATCTGATTTTAAATTATTATTTAATTTAAATGTAATTGGATCAGTAGCACTACCATGATGATCTTCTAATGGTAAATCAACTATAACTGGTGGTTCAACTAATTTATTATTTAATTTATTACGACATGATATTGATAATGATAATGCGGTATCTAATTCAGTTGAAAAACTTTTTGCTAATGATATTTTATTTAATTCAATTGGTAATTCATTATCTCTTAAATCAGTTGTACCTAAAGTAATTAAAATTAATGATTCATCAGGTTGTAAATATCTATGACCAAATGATTTAATTGGTTGAACTCGTTTCAATTTTTTTTTACCATTATTATTATTATTATTATTATTACTAGTACTCTTGGAAGGAGATTTTGATCTTGGAATTGAAGAAGTTGAACCGGTTTGTTTTAACAGTTTATAAACTTCATTCATGGCGAATTTAGAAGATTCAGGTAATCTTTCAATACTTGAAGTTGAAATTAATGATTCACTTGTAAATGTTAATGCAGGACTAGCAGATGCTGATGATGATAAAGTTCTGGGGATATTATTTTCTGGACGATGAATATCATATAATAATAATTTTTCATCATTAGGAATTAATAAATCAGCAATTGTTAAATGACCTCTTAAACATGCATGTTCCATTGGTAACCAACCTGAACCATCAACAATTTCAAATTTTGCATGATGATTAATTAATAATTTAACAATAGGTTCAAATCCTTCACTTGCAGCTATAAAAATTGGAGTCCAACCAAATATTGATTCACCAATTTCAGGATTTGCATTATTATTTAATAAAAATTCAACTAAATTAGTATAATTTAATTTTGAAGCAATATAAAGAGCGGTTTCATTATTATGCTCTAAATCTGTATAATTTATATCGATTTTTCCTTGTAAAATTAAAGAATTTAAAATTTCGGGAGAATTTAATCTAATTGATAATAATAATAAACTTTTACAAGTTAAAGAATTTAAATTATTAAAAAGAATTAAATTTTCAGTAGTTTTTGGATGTTTCCCAATAATTGATAAATGTAATGGAGTTAAACCTTCTTGATCACCCCAAATTTCAATATCATCAATTGAAATATTTAAATTAATTAATTCCCAATTAGCTAAATAATTTAAAATTATATTTGTAATTATTTTTAAACCATATTGAGATGCATAATGTAATGGAGTTCTTAAATAATTATCCTTTTCAATTAAATTTTGTTTTAAAAATAATAAATTTTCATTATTATCAATTTTTTTTAAAATATAATTTAATCCATTAAAATTATCTTCATCAAAATTTCCATTATCAGGACCATTTTGATTATTAATAAATCGTTTAAAATCATGAGATTGACCGGGATTAATTAATGAATCATCATCATTATCATTATCATCATTATCATCAAATTCTCGTTTAAGTTGTTGTTTTAATTGTTGATCTTTAATAAATTGCTTTTTACCTAAACTTATAATATGTTGATGAAAAAAATTTCTACCACTTATATCGGATGAATCAAAGAGGAAATTATTTTTAAGTAAATTATTATTAGTACTATAATTAGTTAAATAATTAATTAATTCATCAATACAATTAGTAGAATTTGATAAAGTTGCTTTATTTAATAAAGAAATTAAAAATTTTAAGGAAATTTTGGATAAAGGAATTTTATTTAATTCAATAATTAATAAATTTGAATTATCATTAATAATTAAATCATAATAATTATCAAGAAAATCTTGATCAAATGAATTTCTTCTTCGATTACCAATATTAAGAAATTTAAAATTTCTTGAATTATTTCTAATAATTTGTTTTGAATCATCATTATCATGTTTATCTTTATTATTATTATTATTATTATCATCCTCGTCATCTTCACCTAATTGATGAAGAATTGAATTAATATTATTTAAACATGAAAATAATTCCGAACCATTAGCAAATTCCAAGGCATTAACTCTGGTTGATAAATAAGATTCTTTATTATTATTTGATAATTCAAATGAAAATTTTGATTGTTTTATAATATGATCATTAATTAATAAAGTTAATTTTTTATCTAATTTTTTTAAAATTTTAATAAATCCTTTATGATTTAATTCACCAAACCATTTTAAATTTCTAAATGTTGATCTTGATTCTAATAATATATTAATAATTTCTTCTAATTCATCATTTGATTCAATTTGATGATTAATTATTGAATTATTAGATGAATAACCTAATACTTGAATAATTTTATCTAATCGACGATTATATTCGGAAAATTTAACATTATAAAATTCATTAACTCGTTCAATATCACGATCTAATTCAAAGAAGAATGATGATAAATATTGTTCAATTAATAATGATAATTGATGATTATTTTCTTCTTCAGTTAATTCAGGATCATTTTCAAACTCTTCAAATACTTGATCAATACTTTTAATGATTTTTTTTAAATGTTTATAATGCATATAATAAATTGTCCATTCTGGAATTTGATGGGATAAATAAGTTTTACCAAATTTCATGATTAATAATTAGATCAAGGGATTGAAATTGAAATTGAAATTGAAATGAAAACAATAATTGGAAATTGGAAATTGAAAATTGAGAATTGGGAATATATTTCAACCTGATCTTAATCAATTGATCAACTTTCCAATAATGATTGATCAATTGATTTGATTTAAGTTAAACGTGGTAAATTAATTTTAATTTAATTTAAAGTCGGCTGCAATTCAAAATCAAAAAAATTTTTATTTAAATTTTTTGTCTCTTCTAAAATTTTTGTAAATTTCTATTTAATTTTTTTTTACACGTGTTTAGAGATATTATTAGCTACTACAGTAACAACCACTATTATGATGAAGATATATAGATATATATATATATAGATAGATATATAAATATATAAATATATATGATACATGTATACATATACTATCTATATATAATAGGATAGGTTATAATGTGAGTTAGTAAATATATTTAGGACATAACAATAAATTTAAACCACACAGAAAATAGTAAATAATAATAGTAATATAATAATAATAATAATAATAAGTATTTATAGGTTATACATAATTCTAATAGTCGTGTGAGATAAGTAAGTAAGTAATAATAAGTAAGTGATAATATGATTAATAATAATAATAATAATAATAATAATAATTAATGACATCATATTAACTCATCTCCATCTCCACTTCATAATAAACGTTTGTTTAAAATATTTCTTGATTATGCATTATTTATTAACCATTAAAGTTAATTAAAGGCGTTCGATATCCGAATAATATTGTTATATAATATTATATATATATAAATATTATATATATATAATATTATATAACAATCATTTAATGATCATCAATCATATTTTTGATTCAGTTGTGGGGACATCATTAAACGGTGATAAATAAATAAATAAATAAATAAATAAATAAATAAATAAATAAATAAATAAATAAATAAATAATAAATGATTAAAACGCGTATATTAAACAATAATAATTAAATCAAATGTAACTTATAATCATTTGATTTATTTAAGTATACTCCACTAATAATGTCTATTATTAGTGGAGTATACTTAAATATAAAATATGTCGGTTTAACTTGAATTTAACTGTTTAATATTTATAATATAATATAATTTTAATATATAATCAGTTAATGGAAAGACATTGCGAAACATCCATTTTCGCATTTGACTTCTATTTACAGAAATACATAATACATAATATATAATATATATATGTAAATATATATATATATAAATATCCAACTTTCCTAATTTTGTACATTTATATCTTTTTTTTTAATTTATCTTTATCATTATTTAGATTACTATTCATCTAATACATATATATTCATTACTATTTACTATTTATTTAAAATAACCATGACTGATAATAGTAAGTATTTATCTTTATTTTTTAGTTAAGTTTTTATTTTGTTTTGTTTTGTTTTGTTTGTGTACCAAAAAAAAAGACACCAAGCGGTCCAAATGGAAAAAGGCAAAAGGCATCTCTAACGGATCTGAATGGCAAAACCAAAAGTTAACATTAGCTTTAAAGGAATTTTTTTTTACTAACCATTTTTTTTTTTTTTTAGTTGAATTTAAATTCCATCCATCAAGAAAAGTAGCTATTATTACTGCTCCATTTTCTGGTGGTCAACCAAAAGGTGGTGTTGAATTAGGACCAGAATTTATTTTAAATGCGGGATTTGAAAAACAAATATCATCATTAGGATGGGAAACTGAAATTAAAAATCCATTAGATGGTACAAATTATGAAAGTTTAAAATCAAATGAAAAGGATAAATATGGTGTTAAAAATTCTAAAATTGTTAGTGATTGTTGTAAAAAGATTCATAATTCTGTTTTATCAAGTTTAAAATCAAATCAATTACCAATTACAATTGGTGGTGATCATTCCATTGGTACAGCTACTGTAAGTGCTGCATTAGAACATAATCCTGAAACTTGTGTATTATGGATTGATGCCCATGCCGATATAAATACTCCATTAACTACTGAATCGGGTAATTTACATGGATGTCCAATATCATTTTTATTAGGAATTGATCAAGAAAGTTATCCACCTGAATTTAAATGGGTACCACAAAAATTACAATCCAATAAATTAGTATTTATTGGATTAAGAGATGTTGATGAAGGTGAAAAGAAAATTTTAAAACAATATAATATACCGGCATTTTCAATGTATCATATTGATAAATTTGGAATTGGTAAAGTAATTGAAATGGCATTAGATAAAGTTAATCCTCAACGTTTAAATCCCATTCATTTATCATATGATGTTGATGCCATTGATCCATCATTTGTTCCGGCCACGGGGACTAGAGTTGAAGGGGGATTATCATTAAGAGAAGGATTATTTATTGCTGAAGAAATTGCTCAAACTGGGTTATTGAGTTCATTAGATATTGTTGAAACCAATCCTTCATTGGCTGAAACTGAAGAACATATTTTGGATACTGTTAGTGCTGCATGTGCGATTGGTAGATGTGCATTAGGTCAAACTTTATTGTAATGATATTATTATTATTATTATTATTATTAAAACTATATAGGATATAGTTGGAACTTTTAAAAAAATAGACATAAAATTGGATTTGCAATTTCATATTGCTAATTAAGTCATGTAAAAAATAAACAATATATAAAAAAATACAAAAATAAAAATAAAAAATTAATCTTAAGCTGCGGCTTAAAGCAATTCACTCACTCCACTTATTTTTAACTTAACTTAACCCACACCCCCCTTGCCTGCCCTTCCCCCTTTATTTTATTTTTACCTATAAATATAAATGAAATTCCATTTATTTTATTTTATAATGTAATTTTTATTTTTAATAAATAAATAAACAATATAATATTAATATTAAATTAAAAGTAATAATGTCATCAACAATAATTGCTTCACAAATCCCAGCTAATATAACTCAAGATCGAGTTGAAAAATTCTTTTCATTCTGTGGAGATATTTCATCAATTAAATTGATTGAAAAAATTGAAAAAATTCAAAGTTTTGAAATTAGTTTTAAATCAGAAAAGGCATTGGATACTGCGTTATTATTAAACGAAGCAGAATTAGATGGCAGTGCCATCAAAGTGACTCAAGGTAAGGCCAGTACCAGTACCAGTACCAGTACCAGTACAGCTTCAGCCACAGCTGCAACTACAAGTCTGACTAAGGATGAACCACCCAAATATTCTGAACTTGGTAAGGTTGCCATTACGGGAGATCATAAGATTCAACATGATGAAGGAGAAGAAGATATTCAACAAGAAGAAAAACCCAAATATGTTATAGTGACACAATTATTGGCCAATGGATATACATTGAGTGATAAAATTATTAATCAACTGATTGAATTTGATAAACAAAAGGGATATTCTAATAAATTTAAAAGTTTTTTAGGAGGATTAGATGAAAAATATATTCATTCTCAAGAACCTGAATCTGATTTTAATAAGAATTTAGGTAAAGCTCAAGAAAAATTGGTTGATTTAACTAGTCAATTATCTAAAACTTCAATTGCTAAGACTAGTCAAAGTAAATTATCAAAATATTATGATCAAGCGGCTTCTCATCCTTATGGAGTTAAAGTTCATGATTTTTATAAAGTGTTTGCAAAAGAGGCTAAGGATGTTCATGAAGAAGCTAAACGATTGAGTGAATTACAAAAGAAGCATGAGAGTAGTACTACCAGTACTACTACTATTGATTCTGAAAAAACCAAGTTGGAAAAATCTTAATTTTATTTTAATTGATTGCTTTGTAGACATTTTGTCCGTCCTTTTATATATATATTTATAAATATAAGATTATATATTTTTTTTTTAAGAAAATTTTTAAGCCGCATGATTCTGAACCCCTATTAAATTTTTTAAGATCAGATCTCATTTTGCAGTAAAAAGTTTACAAATATAAAAATTCTATTCTACTTTATTTTATTTTATTAAATTATATTTATATATTTACAATATTATATTATATTATATTACATTATATTATATTATATTATATCATTAAATTGATTAAAATATATAAATATGGTATCAATTTCAACAATTTTATCAAGAACAACTATAATTGATGATACCGATATAATTATTCCAACCTTAAGAAATTCATTAAATGATCCACAAACAAGAGATTTAATACAACAACAACAAGAAAAGGAAAAGGAAAAACAATATAATGTTTATTATAAATTATTTAATCAAGGTAGTTATTTTCTACCACCTTATAATGGATCAATATTTCAAAATTTTAAACAATTAGGATATAAAATTTTTATTAATCTTAAATGTATTCAATTTATTCATGATGAAAATGATTTTGAAGGTAAAAATTATAAGAAAGAGTGAGTACAATTAAATTATTTATTTACTTATTTATTTATTTATTTATTTATTTATTTATTTATTTATTTATAATAATAATAATAATAATAATATATATACTAACAATTTAGTTATACAATATTATTAAATTATTTCAAATTAACTTTCAACCCTGATAAGAATAATTTATTCTCATTTAAAAATTTTCAAACTATTGATTTAACATTAAGAAAATATATGATATTTTTAAATTCAATTGAATTAATTAATAATAATAATAATAATAATAATAATAATACTAATTATAATAATTATAATTATAATAATTATAATTATAATTATAAATCGTCATTCTTTAATGAAATTAATTATCCATTAATTGATTCATTTAAATTTTTAAAACAACATTTACCATTATTTTTAAATATAATTTTAAATTGTAATTATAAAAATTTTGAAGTTACGTATTATATTGTTTAATATTGGTTATTGATTATTGATTATTGGTTATTGGTTATTGGTTATTGGTTATTGGTTATTGGTTATTGGTTATTGGTTATTGGTTATTGGTTATTATTTTTAATAGATAGTTTATTTATTATTATTATACATTTTATATTATATTATGATTCAGCGGTTAAATAAAAATTAGCCGATAGATTTTTACTTGTTGGGTTTAAAACTCCGAAATAAAAAATAAAAAATAAAAAATAAAATTAAAGTCACTCCGGTTAATTTATATAATAATATATATTATATATATAACATAATATATATAATATTCTATAATATAATATATATATGTAATATAAGATATTATTTAAAATATAATATATAAATCAAATTAATTACCCCGGCCCTTTAAGTGCGATAGTATAATATATATTATTATATATATATATTATATATAACTTATATACTAGTAATGCCCATGTGATCAACTATGTAAATATCTATATGTTATATATATATGTTATATATACTAATTATGTTATATATACTAATTATGTTATATATACTATATATGTTATATATACTATATATGTTATATATATTATTTATATTATATATATATTGTGTCACACACTACCCTATATTACCTGTGACCCGAGGATTTAATACTATATAATATAATTTATAATATAATTTATAATAATACTATATAATATATAATATTTAATATAAAATTAAATGTTGCTTCCATTTCTCCGGGGTAAATTTATTTTTTGGCCCCACAAAATTATATATGTATATATATATATATATGTATGTATATATATACATATATACATAATATCAAACAAGTATAGTTATCGTCCAATACTTTAATACTTAACTTAAACATTTCTTTATTTTTATTTTATTTTATTTTATTTTACCCCGGATTATTATAAAACTAAATCAATTTCACCTTTTTTTTTTATTTTATTTCATTTTTTTCAGCTTCACTTTTTAAAAATAAATTCTTTTTCCTTTAATTACTAAAGTTATATATATATATATAATATACTTATCTTATAGAATATATATATATATATATATTCATTTATTTATTTATTTATTCATTTTATTTATTTATTTATTTTATTCATCTATTTATTTATTTGTTCATTCCTTTAACAAACACAACTTATTTATTCATTTTAAAATTAAAAAATATTATTATTAAAAATTTAAAAATTTAAAAATTTAAAAATTAAAAATTATATATTCATACCATGTCATCAACTACTCAAAAAACTTCAAGACCTCAAAAAAGAGGTAAAGGACTTACTGATTTAATTGCAGGTGGTACCGCCGGTTTATTTGAAGCATTATGTTGTCATCCATTAGATACAATTAAAGTTAGAATGCAATTATATAGAAAATCCGGTAAAAAACCTCCTGGTTTTATTAGAACGGGAATTAATATTGCTCAAAAGGAAACATTCTTATCACTTTATAAAGGTTTAGGGGCTGTTGTTATTGGTATTGTTCCTAAAATGGGAATTAGATTTGCTTCTTATGAATTTTATCGTTCATTATTATATGCTGAAGATGGTTCAATTACAACCAGTCAAACCTTTTTAGCCGGAGTGGGTGCTGGTATTACAGAAGCAGTTATGGTAGTTAATCCAATGGAAGTGGTTAAAATTAGATTACAAGCTCAACATCATTCAATGGCTGATCCTTTAGATGTTCCAAAATATAGAAATGCTCCTCATGCCGCATATCTTATTTGTAGAGAAGAAGGTTTTAAAACTCTTTATCGAGGAGTTTCATTAACCGCGGCAAGACAAGCTACTAATCAAGGGGTTAATTTTACCGTTTATTCAAAATTAAAAGAATATTTACAAAATTATCATAATCAAGATGTTTTACCCTCATGGGAAACTTCATTAATTGGATTAGTCTCTGGTGCATTAGGACCATTATCAAATGCTCCATTAGATACTATTAAAACAAGATTACAAAAGACAACATTTGCATCCAATGAATCAGGTTTAGTTCGAATTGTTAAGATTGGTAGACAATTAGTTAAAGAAGAAGGTACTCGTGCATTGTATAAAGGTATTACTCCAAGAATTATGAGAGTTGCTCCTGGTCAAGCTGTTACATTTACCGTTTATGAATTTCTTAAGGGAATTTTAAATGGTGAAAATCAAGTAGCTTTAGCTCCTGCTCCAGCTGATAAAAAATTATAAATAAAAAAGTAAGAAAGAATACAATAGTATCCATTAATGTATTATTTATATATATATATATAGTTATTAAATTTAAATTAATTCAATCACTTTGATTGATTATTATTGATTATTGATTATTGATTATTGATTATTGATTATTTGAATATTGTAAACTTGTAATTGAAAAAAAATGAAAAAATGAAAATATGTGAAAAATTTCATAACTTCCTTTAAACCGAGGGTTTTTCTTATTCTTTTTTTTTTTTTTCTATTTACTTTTTTCTTTTTTTGTGGTTTACGGTTTAAAAACATCATATGATAAAATACTACTTTTTTTTTCTTTATCGGATCCGATATAACAATAATTAAAAGATTAAATTTTGGTTGGTAGATACATACATATACATTATACATAATATAATTACCTATAATTTTCAATCCGACAGTACTAATACATGGTAGCAACCAACTCCATTTTTTCTTCTTTTCTTTTTTTCTTTTTTTTCATTTTCTTGCTTAAATAGTAGAGTAACAAGTTTTTGAAATTTTCTTTTTTAATAATTAAAACTATACAAAAAAAAAATAGCCATATATAATATTACAAAACCTCTCCTCTCCTCTCCTCTCCTCTCGTGTCCTCACCTTCTACTCCGGATATGTTATGACATGATCATCAATTACAATTACAATTACAATTACAATTTCTCTTTCTTTCCTTTACCTTTTTAAAAGGCATCTCCCTTTTCACGATGAACTGAAAATATATGAGATTTAACTGCATCACCTCTTGCAAACAATTTACCACAATAATTACATTTAAATGGCTTTTCACCACTATGAGATCTTAAATGAGTAGTTAATCGATATTTTTGATTAAAACTTGCTCCACATTCTTCACATTTGAATGGTTTTTCACCAGTATGAACTCTAACATGACGAGTTAAATCAGAAAATTTAACAAATGCTTTATCACATCCTTCATGATTACATTTATGTTTCCTTTCGGTCCGAGGATGCTTATAAGGTAATCTTGATTTAGTTAAATGATCAGCTTCTTTATGTTCAAGTAATAATTGATACGATAAAAATGTCTTAACACATCCAACAATTCCACAATGAAATACTCGTACTTGTTTATAATCAATCTCAATACTTGGAGGAGTCTTCCTACTTTCATTATCATTATTATCATTATTATTATTATTATTATTATTATCATTATTATTATTAATATTATCACTAAAATTATCATCATTAGGTTCGAGTTTGGGTTTGGTTTCTTCAGGCACAACCTGTAAATCTTTATGAATTATAGTATAATGATATTCTAAATTTGGCATTTGACTAAATGCTTTATTACAAATATGACATTTATGAATCTTAGGCTTAGAATGAGATCGTTTATGATTTTTACAATCTATTACTGTTGAAAATTCTTGATTACAAATTGAACAAATTTTTTCTTCTCCCTTTGAATTGGTATTGGTATTTGATTTATTTAATTTTCTCCCCTCAGGATTATGAATTGACCATCTGGGTTTTTTTGAAGCTTCTAAACTTTTAACGGGTTTTAATTTCTTCCTTTTAACGGGTGAAGATGATGATGATGATGATGATGCTTCAGTAACCAACTTTCTTCCTTTACCTGCTGGTGGCTTATCATTTTGGAAATCTTCCTCTTCATCATTTGGTAAAAATTCATCATCATCAAACTCAGAATAATCATCTGATCCTTCTCTTTGTTCTCTTTCTTCTTCTTCATCATCTTCTTCATCATGTTCATGTTCATGCTCATTCGCCTGCTCCTCGTCTTCATTGGATTTGGTTTCTTCTTTATTCTCATCATCATCTTTTTTGATTTCAATTTCTACATTGTTGCCCCTATTGGTAGCATCATTTAAATTAAGTAAACTTTGATCAAAATCAGAATCATCACCTGATGAATGTTTTATTCGAGCTCTTAAAGCAGCACGAATCTCGGCCCTTCTGGAAGGTATTCTCATCGTTAAGATATAGGATTTTTTTTTTCCACTTAAATTTCAAATAATAAATAAAATTGCTAGTTGTGGTTATATAAATAATAGTAAATTGTTTTGATTACCTTTTTTTTTTGGATTTTTTCCCGCTCGTTTTTTTTTTTTTTTTTTTTTTTT